>JACXGM010038035.1:0-10940 GCA_016801145.1 Umbra pygmaea
AGGCGGTAAATTCCCCCCGCAGAATAGAGGCGCGCTCTTACTGGCAGTCTTTGTAAATACCACGGAATATATAATTAGGCGCACTTTACCGTATCCTCCCACCTTTTTGCGTGGAACTCCCACTTTCCCCATGACCCTCCCACGAACGCATATTAAAAGCGCAACTTGTCTCTTGTCGCTCATGTGGCACGCAATCTGCAATTTTACCCAAGTGCGCCTGGTTTGTAAATAGCCCGCATTGGTTACGTCCGTCTTTGCGACCAATTAGCGCCTGAAAACAGGCGCAAACGGCTTGATAAATCTAGCCCTGAGTCGTCTGACTCCCAAACCACTGAGCCGCCTGACTCCCTGACTACTGAGTTGTCTGACTCCCAAACCACTGAGCCGTCTGACTCCCTGACCACTGAGTCGTCTGACTCCCAGACCACTGAGTTGTCTGACTCCCAAACCACTGAGCCGTCTGAATCCCTAACCACTGAGTCGTCTGACTCCCAAACCACTGAGCCGTCTGAATCCCTAACCACTGAGTTGTCTGATTCCCTAACCACTGAGCCGTCTGACAGTCAGTGTGATCTTGACGGTGCAGCTGAACTTACTGAGGATCAAGACAGGCATCCCTCTGCAGCTGTTTGATGAGGATGGGGGTTTGCTCCCTTCTATGCATCCTGCAGTTGGGTTTGGTCAACGATCAAGTTGAGTTTGTTAACTTAGCACCATGTTGCTAGGTATTTTCAGGTTCATAGAGAACTAATAATAGCTATGGGTATTTTTTTTGCCAGTTCTCAGAAAAGGAAGTGCTTTCGTTCTTACTAAACATTACCTGTAATATATGAGTGGGGGCTGACAACTCTAACCCATTCAAAGAATATTTACTAACACATTATTTAACTTAACACACCTTATTTCCGCTTTGGAAATTCCATGCTGTCAATGTGAACTTTCCTTAGTGTTGTAATTTACGGTCTGACAGGTATTCTCAGTGACTTCCTTAAAGATATTGACATGCTAATTAGCACCTTTCTAGACAATGTCTTAAGACTGGGTGACAAGACTGGGTGACAACATCTTTCCAATATTTACATTCAATAAATTTTCTACTATTTCTTTCCACTACATTTCTTTTGGCCTCACCCTTTCCTAGACAAACCCTTTTCACAAAAGAGCCAATGTACATCTTTGCCAATCGTTGCTAGATGCTGTCTATCAACTAATCTCTTCAGTGGGTTAGTGTGTGTATCGCAGACAGAAGGAAAAAAAGAGAGGAAAACCACAGCATTGTCTGAGGATGTTAGAATGAATGTAATAGCCAAGCATGTTCATTGTAAAGGCTACAAGTCGTTCTCTAAAGTCATTGATGTTTCTATGAGTGTCAAAACCAGTAAACTAGTGTGACGGGTTCTTCCGATCTACAAACCATCCACAGGCAGACAGGTTTAGAACAAGAAAAAGTATCTTTATTATAATTCATAAAAGCTCAATTACAAGCTTAAGGCAAGTGTAGAAAGTTTACCACATATAGCAGTGACTGCACCTGACCAATGTTTACTAAACATCCCCCCCCTTACCCTTGGGCAGAGACTCCCCTTCACAACACGTGAGAGATATCTAAAACTCCTCCTCAACATTATGTTTGCAGGTAGAACCGAGCCTTCCTATTGGCCGAGCCGATTAAGCCCTGCCCATTTTCCTGCCCCTTTTCCCACCCCTTTTCATCGCCCAAGTTTGTTCCTATTGGTTAATGTAAGCCACATCCCTAATGCAGCTGTCAAAAGTTTGATGAGAGGAGTTCAGCTTTGCTATTTGTGCACTACACCCCTAATGTGTTTCTATTGGAGCTTTGTAAACCCCTCCATGAAACACCAGCTGTCAAAAAGTTGCGGGAGGAGTTCAGGTTTGCTATTGGTCTACGGTACGTCAAGCCCCTAAACCGGGCTGTCAAGAGTTTGATGAGAGGTTCTCTGTTCAGCTTTTGGATTTTACAATCCTCTGCAATACCACACTGAGCCCCCTAAACACATCATGCAAATATTTGCTGAGTCAACCAAGAACATAGTGTCAAGGTTTTCAAAAGCTTATCAAACCATGCATCTGAAGATGCTCCACCCTATATCTTCTCCTTAGTATGTGACCATCAGGGGCTTTTGGTCATAGGGATTTTTGATCATTAGTTTATGTAAACAGCTTCTCTATGTTTCTCAGGCCCAACCTTCTAACTCAGGGTGTTTGTGCAGGTGTCTAGAAGATCATAAAACCACTTGGGAAAGTTTTTTCAGTTAGCTGTGAGTATGTGTAAATATCTCTATGGCAGAAGGAAATTTAGTTGTGTGATAGATCTTGCTTCAGAATTTGTCTAAACAGGCCTTTGTCTGTAATACAGTTCCCTACAATCTATAGCCGCTTTCCAACTGGAGGGACTTTTGCAGTTCCTAGACCACAACGTTCCTATATCCCTTTTTTTCTCCTGTTCCTACTGGACCAATTTGGGGATTATTAAGTTCCTCAGACCACAGTTCCTATTACTCTTTTAGCTCCTACTTCAGAGCAGGGTCTTTCAATTGTCCCTTTTCCTAGGTCAACGTTGATTGGTCCAATTTATAAATCACGGCCATTGTTTTGGTTGCTTGTTGCGTTCTGCTCTTCCATCTTATTCCATTATATTTTGCTAGAGCCTTCGTCTTCTGTGTTTCTCTGTTAAGTACTCCAGCCTAGTCTTTAAACGCCGCCTTTCAAACTCTGTTATGAGGACATATTAACACATCAACACAAAACAACTTTTGAATTGTATTGGATGTTGTTTTCAGCCCCGGAATCTGAACAAACAGAAAGCAGCTGTTTGATCCCAGCACTACTTAGAATGAAAACAACCAGATCATCCACATACATAAGATGATTTACACACTTATCTCTAATCGTTCACCCAGTGTTACTATAACATTCAACTGTGAAATGTTGTTGTATGTGGCGCTACGCTAAAGTCTAGTGACAATGCTTTAGAGACCGTTCCGGTGCTTTCGTCACTCCCTTACCCCTCCTACCAGTTCCCATGGCCACTTGACCAGTGCAAATGCAAATAGCAAAGCCGGTTTTGGGGGAGAGTAGTTAGTAGAACTGTTTAGAAGTGGACTGTTCCTATAACTACGTTCCTGTAACTACTTGGTCGGAAAGCGGCTAATGTATCTGTCAAAGGGTCATGCATTTTTCCTACAACCCAAGGTGCATTTATGTTTCTGCGAGTTCTTGTCTCAAGCACGGGGGGTTCAGGGTCAACGAAGTAACAAACACTTGATTTAAAAAAAATGAGTCGTTAGTGACAGCACTATAGCAAACCTGAACTTCTCTTCCCAAACTTTTGACAGCTGGTGTTTCAGGGAGGGGTGTACAAAGGCAGAATAGGAACACATTAGGGGTGTAGCGCACAACAGACCAATAGCAAAGCTGAACTTCTCTTGTCATACTTTTGACAGATGCATTAGGGGATGGGTGTACAAAGGTCCCTACTGAGTTTTTAGCATTTTTTCCATTGGGATTAACAATGTCTAAGATTAACCATGAGACTCTGACGCCAGTTTTTTCCCATGAGGACCATGTATTACTATCAAAAGCAAATAAAGAGTTCACTGACCTTAAAGAGGATATTTGGCGGCTATCAGATGAACTAAGAAGGAAGGATTTTTTATTGTCCAGTTTCATCCGCGTGGCCTCGGGGCTGTACAAACCCATTGCTGAGCTCACCATCCAGACAACTTTCTCTGGGAAAATTCTACTGGCCCAAAGCGCTCCTCGTGCTCCATGCCTAATCATCAGTCATCTTGGGCTGAGGTGGTGGTTCGAGGCCACAGGAGAAACCCTGCTTGGCCACCCAGCCTTAGTCTCTCCAATCACTATGCCGTTTTGTTTTGGCACTAAAGTTCCGCCCACCGATGCCTCTGAATCATCCTGTTTTGGATTCCTTTCCAAGGCTGCTTCGATACTGGTGGTTGACCACGGTGTTCGGCCGGTTTCCCAGTCCACTGTGGAGCCACATCAATGCCCATAATTTGGAGCAACGACCTCTGTACGGTGAAAAACAAAGATGCTGCAAGAAGCTTTGTGTAGACAGCCTGGTGTGCCACCGACTTTAACACACAGGGGGGAAATAGCTCTGGTTCTTTCCGGCCGTTGTCTTCTCATCTCCCCAACCACATTAATAGTTGGGAACACCATCATTAGAAACATTAGTTTCTTTAACTCTGCCAAACACTGCCTTCCTGGAGCTACGGTGCCAAATTTCCAGGGCTGCTGCGGTCACTCCCGTCCACAGTCACTCGAGTGATTGTGCACGTAGGAAGTTTTTTTTAATTAAGTAGCTGTGGTAAGTCTGCTTTTATCTCGGGTCAGATTCCGAATCTGTCCCTTAGAGTAGGGCGTTTCAGTAGGATACTTAGCCTCCACACCTGTCTGCCGGCAAATCCCACAATATTGGATATATTGACAATTTTTATCCGTTCTGGAATTATTTCCCACTGTTCCAAGCAGATGGAGTCCACCTAAACAGGCAGAGTAGCAGAATGCTAGTGGTTAATTTACAGCATTTTGTACAAACTTTCCCACGTTATTAACTGTTGACATCACTGTCTCCTTGGTGGAATCACTGTCTTCTTCTGTGGTGTCACCTCAGAGTAATGTTTCCCCTTCTAGCTCCCCCTACTGGTCTCTTATCTGTTATCACCCTCACCTCTCCTTTAGCTTATACGGCCTATTGTTACGGGCAGGGCCCACCGCCCACACTATAAAGACGGTTCGTTCTCCTGGAACCTCTGTCTGATCACTTGCGCTGCTATTGATACTTGCACTTGCTATGACTCATCCCAGGACAAACCGGAGCCCGGTGTGCCAGCAGCTTCATTTATTCCTGTCTTGGTATGATGGAGCTATAACATTGATAGATCATGTAAAATACGGTCCATTTGGTCATCTAAACCTTACTTGCCTAGGAGACTCACATGGATTGTTGAACACAGTGTATTAACCAACCTGGCCAGATCAGTTGGCAACGATTCTGGTAAGAACAATTTTCCTTTGGATTACTTATATGCGATCACTTTCAACTAAAGGCTGTACAATCTGCTGTCAGACCGTAAGTTTGACTTTCTCTGTTTAACTGAGACATGGCAGAAACCGGATTACTTTTTTCATCTAAACCAGTCTGTTCCCCCTGGATATGGTTATGTTTGTAAATCCTGTGATATGGGACAGGGAGGGGAGCTAGCAATACTTTATAAAGAGAACGTTATCAGTTAACATTGTCTACATATTCCTCTTTTGAATCAATTGCCTTAAAAATTAATGGGGCGATTCCTACCATCCTCACAATTATTTATCGCCCTCCCAGTAGAAATACAGTCTTTTTAACCGAACTGAACTCTTGACTTATGTATGTTCCATGTCTCCAAACGTTATCATGCTGGGTGATTTTAACGTGCATGTAGATAATGTCAGTAATGCATCTACATGATACATAAGGTATGCAACAATTTAACACACTGCCCACTCATACTAAGGGGCATAATCTTGATCTTGTTTGCTATTCTGGTATAACACCTCATAATTGTACTGTTTCTGATCTGTCCATTTTGGATTACCTGCTGGTGTCTTTCTGTGCCCAAATAGCCGCTTATAAGGTAAATCTGTGTCGTCCGATCACATTTAGGAATATTAAGAATATTGATGTGCCTACTTTTGCTGATGAACTTGCCATTTTTTCCAGTAAATCTGATTTCTCTACAGTTGATGGACTGGTTACATATTACAATGAAGGACTGAGCATGATTTTAGATGAATTTGCACCTGTGAGAACTCAACTGTTTTATTTGTACATTCAGCCCATTGGTTTACACTTAAACTGCGTGAATTTAAAATTAAAGGCCGTAGGTTTGAGCGGTTGTACATCCAAAGCTAAATATGATTATTACTACAACAAAATTGGAGTTAGCAATGGGAACTCCAGGTCTCTTTTCTCGGTGGTAAACAATATTCTGCAACCTCCTGATTTTTTGCCATTCAATTGACTTATGTGATTGCTTTTTGACTTTTTTGCATCTATGGTTTAAAATGTACATCAGCAAATTACTTACTGGTACTTTCCATAATAACTCCTGTCAATCTATCAATCACAGACTTCCCCATTCTGTTTTTTTTAACTTTACACTACCAACTACTTCAGAGATAATGGGTCTGATAGATAAATCAAAATCCTCGACTTGTCAGTTAGACCCTCTACCAACTCCTTTAGTGAAAGCTTGTCTACCTGCCCTGTTCCCATTGATTACTAAAATTGTTCACGCTTCACTTGTTTCTGGTTCTGTATCTCCATTTCTTAATCTGCTATTATTACTCCCATATTTAAGAAGCCAGGGGGTGATCCATTTTATTTTGATAATTTTCGTCCAATTTCAAATTTACCATTTGTCTCTAAGGTAGTGGAAAAGTGTATTGCAATTCAAATTCATGAACATCTTTCCAACCATAGCACTGCTAGAGACTGCTCTTGTCAGAATAACCATTGATCTACTGTTGGCAGCTGACTTAGGGCTTTTATTCATACTTGTCGTTCTTGATTTGAGTCCTGCCTTTGATACTGTCTCATATCTGTTACTTCTTGACAGCTTAGCGTCTATTGGGATTACTGGCACTGCTCTGTTTTGGTTTACTGGCACTGCTCTGTATCTATCTGGACACAGTCAGCGTATTCAATTGAACGGTTTTAGTTCAAGAACATCTACCGTTTTCACTGGTGTTCCCCAGGGCTCTGATTTGGGCCCACTTCTTTTTATTATTTATATGCTCCTTCTCAATATTTTGAGGAAATATGGTGTACATTTTCACTGTTATGCAAATGACACCCATCTTTACCTGTCTGTCTTTCTCTCAAATAACAATACTGCAGTTCTTATTCATGCACTAGTCACTTCACGTATAGACTATTGTAATGCTCTTCTCACAGGTGTTCCCTTCAAACTGCTACATAAGCTTCAGCTGGTTCAGAATTCGGCAGCTCGTGTTCTTTCTAGGACCCCTTCTATTGAGCACATTTCTCCAGTTCTTCAACAAAGTATAGAGTTCAATTCAAGCTTTTGCTACATACATATAAAGCATTTCATTATCTTGCACCCCAATACCTTAGTCAACTTCTTAATGTTTTCTTTTTAGAACATGTTATAATGAGATTTTAGAGCATTTTATCTGTATTTGCGGCTTGTTTGTTGTGATTTCTCTTATGTATATTGCTGTACATCTCCGGAGCACGTCCCGTTGTCCCTGCCCAAGACCACCCAATTGTGTTAATGCTATACAAAGACTGTGGTCACAGAACAACCATTCCTATCTCCATTTATGGACACTAATTGAACACTGTAAACAATGTGACCCTAATACAATCTGCTGGGTACCCTCCGATTCCGCAACCGGTACAGCCAGAGGAGGACTGGCCCCTTGAGTCTGGCCTCTCTCTAGGTTTCTTCCTAGGTACCACCTACTAGGGAGATTTTCCTAGCCACTGTATATCACTTGTTGCTGCTTGCTCTTTGGGGTTTTAGGCCGAGGGCTTTATAAAATAATTTTGATTGATTAATGATTAGTAAAATAGTATTATTTACTGAGCAATGTGCATCCATATTGCCCAGTCTGCCCAGCTGATCAACATTTCAAATTCAATATATAAATCAATAGCCAATGTCAATCCATTTCATTCTATCGGGCATTAGTCCAGAGTTGTAAATAAACCTTGACTGAGAGACTAGAATTATGTGCACTTATGAGGAGTGCCATCACCCTCATATATTGTCTGGACATGTCCCCACAGAGGTTATTTTCATTTTGTGCAAGCGCCTATACATGTATGTTCACGCAACATGGTTCTATTTTCCAAGCTGCAGTTTATAAACACTGCTACATTTTCAAATGTATTTCGTTAATGCATCATACCGTAACACGGCTGCACAGATGAAGATGCTACTAGAGTAGGAGTACTGAATGTGGAGGCAGCAGGATGTGTTGGTCCATCAGTGATGTCAGTGGTCTGCTCAATCTGATGTTCACCAACAACATCCTGAAATCATGGAGAACTACATTTATGATCTGGACACAGCATACATACCTAAATTATTTTTGATGAGTGCTTAAAAGCAAGGGGGTAGGCTTACACCTGGAAGTTGAAGCACCTATGTTTAGACTCTGTTGGCAAGGCATTTCTTACAAACACCCTCTAATTCTCAGGAATGAGATCCCTGTAAAAAGTGTTCATGTAATGTACAGTAGGAGATGTTGTGTGTTATAGTGATGGGAATGTGTGTAAAATATGATATTACCTATTATAGATTTACATCTTTTTGTCCTTCTTAGGCCATGGTTGATTACACGTAATACATGTCTGACAGGATATTGTGACTGTGTAACGATCCCTAAAAGGATTGTACATATTTGTGTTATGTTCATATTCCCGTATAGATTACTTCTTGGTTTCAAATCAATTATTCCCACAAATACATGATGTTAGGTAAGAGACTATTGTGATTTTTGATCATGGTCCTGTTACACTAATATATGACATGGCCAAAATCATTAGAGGTCCCAATGATGGAGGCTACATCCAAAATGGTTACATGATACAAATGTCTTAGAATTTGTGGGTAATAGCAATCATGTGTTTTTCTATATATATACAAATGAAACAAGTGTTGCTGTAAGACGGGAGGCATGCCAAGCCTACATCAGATGACAGATGATTAGCTATTCAAGCTCTATAACCAATAAAGTTCATTTAAAATTGAGATGAAATCAAGATGCTAGAAAAAGAAACATATGAAGATGTTACGCACACAATGCCACAGCAAAAGGAATTACTACTTTTCAGAGCACAATACAACAAACTATCATTATCTAAAACTGAAAATAGCCTATTTTGCCTGAAACAAACATTCTATGAGCAGGGAGAAAAATCTGTCAAACTTCTGGCCTGGCAAATAAAACAAAACACAATCTAATAAAGCCATCAATAGCATTATAACAAACTCAGGGACTCTCTCATCTGATCCACAGGAGATCAATGAAGCTTTTACCTATTTCTTCAAATCATTATACAAATCAGAATCTCCTGGAATTACCGACCAACAAACTAGCTTTTTGGATGGTCTCCAAGTACCTGCCTTCTCAGATGAAGTGAAACAGAAATTAGATTCACCCTTGTCTATAGAAGAATTATTGATGGCTATAGATATGATGAAAGATGGGATAAAAGCTGGACCAGATAGCCTCCCCATTGATATATACCAGGCCATCAAAGATCAATTAATTCGTCCTCTATTAGAAATGTTTGAGTAGTCCCTAGAAGCTGGAATTCTGCCCCTTTGTATGTCTGGATTACTTGGGTTATTACCAACATCTGGAGAAAAATTTCATGTCAATAGCACCTTTGGAAATATATTTACTGAGAAAAATGGTGACATGTTCAATACTTATTTCACCCGCTGTATGTTGAAAGAATGTTGGTTGTTTAAAATCAAAAAAAATATGGATATAAAAAAAATCTGCAATGCATTTTGTGTGAAAGCAAAGCTACTTTAGTCATGTGATCAAATGATCTAATGGTGTGGAGTATTTACATGCAACATCATTTGACAATTTGGAAAAAATGTAACCAACAGTCAGTATTTTCTTAAATGTATTTGTATTTTTTTAGATTTTTCTCCACTCCTAATTGGTCTTGTCAAAATTTCCTCTACCTGCATTGTCGGCAGCTTCGCAACTCCTTGAACAGATGCCAGATGGTGAAGGGTGCTCACATGGTTCATCCAACCACATGTCGCCAAGCAGGCCTATTATTTTTACACTGCTTATCCAACACGGAAGACTTTAGTCAGATCATGTGTGGGATGATTATGCTCACCAACTATACTTCTGCAATTTAACTTACAGACACCCAATAAGCACATAAAAAGGAAAAAATATGGACTGTGATCAATATTACATCATGGAGTGGTATAAAGTCACCCAACATTACTGTGAAAGACTGGTGGAGAGCAGGTCAAGACACATGAAAGTATTATTATTATTATACAATTATTATTATTATTATTCCACCATGTGGGTTGGACTGTGAGATTTGAGAAGCATGCTCTCTTTTTTATTTACAAAGCACTTCTTTTAAAATGACCCCCTTACATATCTTCCTTACATATCTTCCTTACATATCTTCCTTACATATCTTCCTTACATATCTTCCTTACATATCTTCCTTACATATCTTCCTTACATATCTTCCACCTAATTCCCAAAAGTGGATTACATTAAAGACCTCATCAGTCTCAACAGAGCTGGTTAGGTTTGATTTAAGTTACTTTGCCCCCATATATGGAAAAAAGTGCAGATCAAACTCTAGTTAAACGATCTGGTGTCCCTGACCCATTTAAAAAATGTAATGTATATGATGTTGTTTGTGTTTGTGATTGTTTCTGTTGATTTGGATGTCTTCATTAGGTATGCATTTTATTATTATTATTATTGTGTGACATTGTCTATGTTAACATGTCTTCATTGTTCTCCTAGACCTCTCGGCAGCTTTCGATACCATTGACCACCCTACTCTCTTAGATAGACTAGAGTCCTGGGTGGGTCTAAGAGCATCGGTTTTGACATGGTTTGAGTCATACCTGTCTGACAGGAAGTTCTCAGTAAAGATGGGCAACTTCTCCAGCTCTATGACACACCTCACATGTGGGCTTCCGCAGGGATCCATCTTGGCCCCTTCTTTATTTTCTCTCTATATGCTACCTCTGGGCTCCATCCTAAGGAAACATGGTGTTTCTTTTCATTTTTATGCAGATGACACCCAAATTTACATCCCTATTAAGAGAAACAATCCCTCAGCGCTGAACTCTCTTCTGCTATGCTTAGAAGAGGTCAAA
>JACXGM010038036.1:0-10946 GCA_016801145.1 Umbra pygmaea
ATATCAAGCATGAAACCTTATACAAACTCCTATTTCTCTACAGTTATAATGCCCTATTTCATCACACGATTAAATAGTTATTGAAAGACCCTGGAAGTTGAAGGTGG
Source organism: Umbra pygmaea (assembly GCA_016801145.1). Taxonomy (NCBI): domain Eukaryota; kingdom Metazoa; phylum Chordata; class Actinopteri; order Esociformes; family Umbridae; genus Umbra; species Umbra pygmaea. The sequence goes on from JACXGM010038036.1 coordinate 108, forward strand.
GTTTAGGGGTCACAGAGTACACGAATACCGAATATTTTGGGTGAAAAAACACATACTATTTGAACCCAAGTTTGAACCACCCAAGATATGGACATAAGTATACTGAAGGGTTTAAATTAGCTTGTTGAAACTAGTTAGCTTGGATTTCTTGGTGTCTTTACCAATTCCTTTTTGCTGGATATAGGCAAGGCTCTTCCTGACAGCCTCGTTTAAGCCAGGCGCTTGGGACAGCATTGTTAACACCTTCAGAGCACCAGAGGGCTAAATAAAGAGAAGGCATTTTATCAGCGTTCTCGTGACCAGCAATACAGAAAGGCTGTATAAGAGGTGTCTGAGAGGGGCAGATGACAGGTGCTAGAGACTCGGTCACACTTTCCCCTGAAAGTACAAATCCCATTACATTATGGAATGGGGGGTGAGGGCAGAGTTAAAAGATTATCACCTTTCATCTACTGTAAGAATGATCCCCAAATGCATTATGGGTTTAAAAACATGATATTTAAGCTGTCAAGTCAACTTGCTTCATTGGAATAAGGAACTTTTTTACGTGTATTTTATTTAGTGCACTGAGGCCCCTATCAGTTGCGTCACAGGCAGGTCAGTAGCCCTCTGTTGCTGGCACACATCACTGCAGAGTTCCACACTCTTCAACAGAACTGTGAAGTGACGGTCTGAACTAGTACATAGTTCGAGAAACAACAAAGATGAAAAATTCTGTACATGTGAGCAGCTTCCTGTTACAGGCATTTTCATTTGATTACAAATATCAAACTTTGTAAAACATTTTTAGACCTATTATTTCAAGATAAATCTACCTCCAAACTGTTTCACAGAAGTCTTCATCATTGCATTGGATGCCTCCAGCAGGCAAAATCATAATATTGATTTTAACATTTAAATCATAACATTTTCTAAATGTGCTGTGTACCCTCTAGAAAAACTTTATAACAGATCTAAACATTACAAAGCTGCTCTTTCTGATGTCAGGCGGAATAAATATAAATTAGAAAATCAAACAGATAAATATGAAGCCTGTGACAGATACACTGTGCTCTTATGATTAAGGTGTTCAGGCCATGTCACATGGTTAGTTTATGATGACAGCTGACGAAGTGGACCCACATTTTTTGACCAACCAGTAATTCAATAACCCTAAATGGATAGGCCACCAGTATGAATAGATGTGTTGTAAGATCGTAGCAATATCAACAACAGAAAGAAGCCTAAATTTGTATTGTTTTAAATCTCTTGATCTGTGAGAACATATTGAAATATGAGGTTGTTACTGTTTATTTGTCCTCATTCATTTTTGACGCAGACCCTGGAGCATTGAGTGTCACACGCAGGACCGCTGGTGTGTGGCCTTTCCCTGCCGACTGGTTGTCTGATTGCATGTAGAGGACAACGTGCTTACAATGTTGACGACGTGTTAACATCCAACAACTAACTCACTACACAACATTTCTACAGTTTCCACTGTATTTGCTCATAGCCAGAGGCCTGAAACATCATGCCCAGAAAATATCCCTGAAAAGCCATCTGTAAATCCCTGTCATGGAAGATCATGTTGTAAGGGTGTACTTGAAAATAGATTTGTGCATGGGGGGTCTGGAAGGGGGGAGGGTCAAAGGAAAAGTAGTGCAACATGTGAAATTGCCATTGTTTTCCAATACAATCTGACTTCCCGTTCTAAACGGGGATATTCCTCCGTCTAAAATGGAGTACCAGGCAGTCATACCGAGGGCATTGTGGGCTGAGAGAGAGAGGAAGGCGAAGGAGGACCAAAGGAGGGGAGGAAGGGGCGAGACTGTGGGAGGGCTGCTGGGTACTGAGTAGGGTAGGAGGACAGGCCACCAGTGATGGCTGCTATTTATTTAACTGGCCTCATGTTGAGGGTTGCATTTCTGTCTGTGGTCTATTTGGCAGTGTGGTAGGTTACAAACAGCTCCTGGTCATCCATCTACGTTCTAGAGGCCCTGATCTGCTCCGTCCGTCTGCTCTGTCCGTCTGTCCGTTCTTCCGAAGACTTATTGTCATACCTGACACTCTCCACTACTCTAGTTCGGGGGGCTAAAAAGACAAAGACATTTTCATCGAGGAGAAGATTTTCATCATTCTGCTTGCTTGAACTTGATGAAATTACGTTTCCTTTGTCTGGTTACTGACAGAGAGTGGGCTTGTTCACCAACTGGAGAGAGAAAGACAATTATCTGCCTGGGAGGAGAGAAATAATCAGCTTTCTGTTTAGAAAAGAGATATTCAACATTTGGGGACAAACTCAGACGCCGTTCTAGACACAAGGGGAACCAGACTTTGCCCTCAGTTTGCTGCTTTGGCCTGAGAAACAGCACCGGATCAGATACCCAATATCTCAGAACAGAGACCCTCAAAAGAGACACCCAGGTCTCTAGGGTTAACCCTCACAAATCTCTTCTTCTGCTTACATTGAGGGTGTCTTCACCTGAGTTGCCATCTCACCTTTAACAGAAAACGTATCATCAGCCAGTTGTTTCAGGTGGAGTAACCATGTGTGTGTGTGTGTGTGTGTGTGTGTTTGTGTGTGCGTGTGCATGTGTGTTTTTGTATACAGTACATTTATTAGTATACTGTACATTTGCAATTGAGATTTAGTAGATGTGCCTATTCAAAGCAACTTAGAGGAACATCTGTTCAAGGACAGAACATCTGGTTTGTACTGGCCAGTTCAGGGACTTGATTAAGGGTTAGGGTTAGGATTACGGTTTTGGGGCTATAGTTAGGGTTAAGTTTAGGGTAATCTTTAGGGTTCAGTAAAACAGGATTACAGTATAATGGAATATATTTTTGACTCCATAGTGTGTGTTTGCGTGGGAAGACATTTCAATGAATTCAGTTTTTAGTCAATGGACATCTGTGGCATCAGCTTTTATGTTAAAAGAGTAAGAGATTATGTCAGAAATTAGATTTATTTGTGAAGATGAATTTATTGGCCCTAAGGGAAAACATGTATTAGTGAACTGTTAACGAGTAAGAGATTATGTCAGAAATAAGATTTATTTGTGAAGATGAATTTATTGGCCCTAAGGGAGACAAAACCCTCCTTGTCTTACTTAGTTGTTTGGGCTATTGGTGATGACGCAACAAACAGCAAGCCGATCGGATGATCCACCGGGTGCACATATGAGATGTTAAAGTGAACAAGAAATAAACCAACAAAAGCACAGGAAGGACATTCGCACTGTGCCAAACATTATTGACAGAAGGAGAAAGTCAAAATGGGAAGTTACACGTTCTCACAGTGTGTACCATTGTTATTAATGATGGGTGGACCCAGATCCTGATGTAATCTCATAATAATACTAATTGTCCAGTGACCTTGACCGAAAATTTGGCCAACTGTATTCAATGGGCTATGAGTGGCATAAAAGAATGGTGTTGGAGACTAAAAGACAGGACATGATGTTAACTCTGAGACATCCGTCGTTAGAAGTCGCTGAGGCCTTTACACATCATGTTTAACTTATCAATCAAATGGCAATAATATAGTTGATGCCAGTTCTTCAAATTATTTCAAGATATTTTCAGGGAGCATTTAATAATGGCGGTTGTGAAAAAGGATATGGACAGAATAATTTTGCAAAAGAACAAATAATTGTCTAACCCAGTCACCATTAACTTTTTAAATAATGATTATTAATTAAAAGGACAATAGAAATCATAAATATGTAGATGTATGTCCGATATGTAGAGGAAGATAGAAAAGAAGGGAACTGACAGTTTGGCAAATTGGGTCTCGAACCCATAACGCCAGGAGCCATGTGTGGTCAGTTTTTTTTCTGACATTGAGCCTCCAGACGGCAACATTAGGGCGCAGATGGTGAGTCTGTGTCTGTTAGCCACACGAAAGTCATCTGGTTTATGTAACCATTACAGAACCATACAGAAAGCTATGATTCAGATGCTTTCCTGGTACCCCCACTAGTAAGATTAAAGACTAGTAAAATATCCCATTTAACTGTGATGAGAATAAGATATGACCAGGTGGTGAGTACAGTATGACTACTATCCTAATGATATCTTTAGCGTTAGTCACATGGGAAGGGGAGTGCCAGAGTGGTGCTTATTCTCATATTCAGGAGTCTGCCAGGAATTCTGCTGACCAATCCAGAGCAATGGTCTCCTAACCTTTCTGTTTACTCTACAACCAAATGAATTCTGCTCTGGCCAGAGTATCCCTGAGCTATTTTTCACTTGAGTATTCTCAAGATGCCTATGTGGACAGAGCAAGAACTTCCATGTATAGGCCTAGGGGACCAGGTTGGAAAACACTTGCCTACAGTAGAGGACCAATACTGTATGCTTTCTCCTAGGGCAATGTGGAAACGTGTTTGGTATGAATTGTAAAGCAATGAAAGCACATTGTATAGAACCAGCCTTCAGGTCTATGTGAATAAGGTGCTATATTGTGAGCTGAAGAACTCTGGCACCAATTTAGTTCCCGCAGGCACAAAACAAAATGTGGACATAAAGGTTTGTGTGCTCTGCTTGATGATTATTCATTATCACTGAACAAATCAGCCCCCTGTATTATCAGGTTCCCCACAGTGTTTTAGGGGATTTGGCCATTCCAGGGATTCTATTTCCATAGACTACAGACCAAGCGAACGTCATTGTTCTCCATTTCCGAGGTAAACAACAGTAAGAGCAGGGTGGAGTGGGGAGGGGGGCGAGGGAGCGACTTCTTCCTCCTTTAAGTGACCACGGACTGCCAGAAACCCAGTCAGGTACATTGACCGAGTGCAGATCCAAGATGGACTCTGGCCAGTTTCCAAAAGCGCTAAGAAAAAAATGTATTATGTTGCGATCGGGTCTGGGGTCAGTTTGTCTTTCATGAGACAACAGGTGGGGTGTGGGGAAAATACCTGTGCATTGAGGTGCTTTTCTTTTACAGAAAAATGAGATTAGCTATTGTTTAGTTTCGATTTCTGGAGTGGGTCCATTTCCTTCTAAGTGCCTTGTCCGTAGGAAATCATATTGTTTGAGATTGCTTCCTTGACTGTCTAGGAGGGAAATAGGATGGCGTCCGGACCCTCGACACATAGGCTGAAAGGTGATTTCCTCTCCTCAATCTAATCTATGACTGATAGACGCGTGTCTCCTGTGAAATCCCAAGTATTTAGCCATGTTTGAATAATTGTTCTATATATGGTAGCAGTATTATTTTGTATCTCTTAATAAACAATTTTTTACTCAGTCATAGATAACTTCACTGAAGTCACGTGACCGCTTTAGCACTTAATGCGCCTGCACACACAAATCACTATTCAGCTCTAAATAAAGAATGGAAAACCTATTGCTTTTCCTTGTGACACACACACGGGGTGCACACGTATGTCGCACACAGTCTAACGAAACTGATTCTACAGCTGCAGACTTCCCATTTGACCTTCTGGAGGAGAGAAAATGAGCAAGGAAATGCCATGAAGCTACAACAAAACCAGTCTAGTCTGAAGAGAAACACTTAGGATCTGTGTAGAATCTAAGGAAAAACACAAACTCTGGTGCCAGATGGATGTTTTGCCAGGGTTTGTTAGCTTTAATGCTGGTAAGACTGAAAACAACTAACTGAACGCAACTTTGGCCATTAATTTATTCACCTTACAAAGTGTGTCAAGCTTTCAGTTTGTTTAGCCTTATTTTTCTCATTTTATTCTGTTTAGTAATTGGTTTCTTTATGAGTTCCTACTGTATGATGCTAGGTGTTATGAAACATTGTTTAACAGAAATGGCTTTGTTTATTGTTTGTTTGAGAGTTTGGTAATGTACAGTAGACACTTCAGGACAGTCTGTTCTCATGTAGCCAGTCAGCTGCGCTAGTTGGGTTCAATCAGTGACGTCACCCACTCTAAAACATAAAAAGAAAAATATATTTCCCTAGTTCTGTTAGGGCCATGGCTTCTGTGGCATGACAGGTAATGTTGCTGTTTTATTGTGCTGAAAGTAAAGCTTAATCCAATTTAGACCTAGAAAAGACAAATTAGAAAACATAGACATTAATAATATTACATTTTTTGTATTGTTTCATGACATTATGGCATTTGTTAGTGAAACATACACTTGAGGAATTGATAAGATAAATAAGATAAACGTATTGTATCCTAACTTACATAATATTTATGTAGTTTAGTGTTTTAGTCAAGACTTACTGTAAGCATCACTAATTTCTGGCCATAGGAAATGTAAATCATTTTGCGTCTCTCTCCTTTCCCAGGATAAGTATAGATAAGACCATCAACATGACTGGCTTTCTGTTGTCTTTAGACTTCCTTAAAAGTGACATCTGATTTCCCAGAGGGCTGGGCCAGGCAAGGCTGTGGGAACATACTTGTCCCAGGCAGTGACCAAACCAGACCTACTGAGACCAGTGGTCACAGAGGAAAAATGTCTATTAATAAACCCACTCCACATCCCCAAACACAAGAACTGCACTGTACTGGCAACCACAAAATAATTCAGTACAGCTAAATATTATATATTAAATAAATATTTTCATATTGCTCAGTGCAACACAAATTTACTCAACACAACACAAAAAAAATATTGCTCAGCACAGATTGATTTAAAAAGCATTTCACTTTTGAAAACTACAAAAAAACTGCAAAAACTACATTTTAGGCCTGTCAAACGTTCCAGGTGTTGAAAACATCAACCTACATAATACAAAATACAGACAATAGTAGAATAGCTAAATAAAAATTTCACAACATCTAACTAGCAACAAATGTATATTATGGACAAAACAATAATTTGTATTTCTTGAAATTGGTTAAATTCCTGTTTTATTCCTGTTTTCAGTAAAAACCTACACCGCGTTTCTAAAATACACCGCGTTCACTATTTTCCTAAATAGTCGATGCAAATGACAGTCAGAACAATTTTCAACTCACCAACTGTTAGGGTATAAGTCAAATTTCATTGAAAAACCATGCAATAAAAACAGTATTTTTTTAAATACAAAACTTTAAATGCACTGTTCCAAATAATTATGCACAACAGAGTTTGAACATTTTTGATAGGTTGTAAAAACTGAAAATTGTCATTTGTTGAATTTGCAGCATTAGGCGGTCATATTTACTTAAATCAAAAGCTATTTCAATCAAACATATCAAGTTATATGTTAACATAGGACCCCTTCTTTGATATCACCTTTACAATTATTGTATCCATGGAACTTGTAAGTTTATGAAGAGTTTCTGCTTGAATTTCTTTGCAGGATGTCAGAATAGCCTCCCAGAGCTGCTGTTTTAATGCAAACTGCCTCCCACCCTCATAGATCTTTTGCTTGAGGATGCTCCAAAGGTTCTCATTAGGGTTGAGGTCAGGGGAGGATGGGGGCCACATCATGTGTTCCTCTTATATTATGCCCCTAGCAGCCAATGACACAGAGGTATTCTTTGCAACATAAGATCGTGCATTGTCATGCATGAAGATGATTTGGCTACGGAAGGCACAGTTCTTCATTTTGTACCATGGAAGAAAGTGGTCAGTAATAAAATATACTTTGTATAGTGTATAAAGCAGAGAGATCCTTTTTCTTTCCCATATTGCTTGAAACCTGTGGCCTGCTTAATAATGTGGAACATCCTTCTTAAGTAGTTTTCCTTTAATTGGGCTCACCTGGCCTCCATGTGCTAGCCAATGGTACCCTGATTGCTGTTAGGTAATGGGATGAAATCCTCAATCTCAACATTAGATCTTACGCTGGTGCAGTGGGCCCTGGGTTTCTCCTGGTGCAGGACAATGCCTGGCCTCATGTGGCCAGAGATTAGACAGTTCCTGGATGACAAATGAATTGATGCCATTGACTGGCCCTCACGGTCCTCAAACCTGAATCCAATTGAGAACCTCTGGGATGTTATGTTCAATATGTATGAATATGTATGAAAATACCTGATGAGAGTTAAAGTTAAATAATTACTCCATGCGATTTAGGAACATAGTCAAATTACAGAATTGTGTCATTGTTCCCCTTTAATGGAGAATTCTGTGCAATTTCAAAATGTAGCTCTGTTGTTTGCATATCTGAAGTGCTGTCAGTAGCGTTAATAACTCAAACAATCTGTATTGCCTAAACTGTGTTTACTTTTTGCTGCTAATATACAACCATTACGCATTTGTCATCACTAGTCCATATCTAAAAAACGATTTGCTGTGGTTATCTTAATATATTATAACACCAAAATACTGTCATCTTATATACACTTTATAGCCAAAATTATCTGGACACCTCTACTAGGTCGAGGATGGATAATGTTCGGGGGCTGTTTTTCAGGAATTAGGCCAGGCCCCTTAGTTTCAGTGAAGTTTCATTTTAATGCTACAGGATACAAAGACATTTTAGACAATTGGGGGCTTTCAACATTGTCCCAAAAGATTGGGGAAGGACCTTTCATGTTCCAGCATGACTGTGTCCTTGTGCAAAAAGCACAGTCTATAAAGGCTTGGTTTGAGCTGTTTGGTACTGAACACCTTTGGGATTAATTGGAACGCCGATTACAAGCCAGGCCTTTACATGTAAAATCACTGTTTGACCTCACAAATGCTCTTTTGCCTAAATCGGCACAAATTCCCACAGACACACTCTTGTGGAAAGCCTTCCCAGAAGAGTGGTGCCTATTATCGCTGCAAAGGCGGGGCCAACTGCATTTTAATACCCTTGGTTTTAGAATGGGATATCTAACAACCTCATATAAGCCGCTTTCCAACCAAGTAGTTACAGGAACGTAGTTATAGGAACAGTCCACTTCTAAACAGTTCTACTAACTACTCTCCCCTGAAACCAGTTTTGCTATTTGCATTCGCACTGGTCAAGTGGCCATAGGAAATGGTAGGAGGGATAAGGGAGTGACGCAAGCACCGCAACAGTGTTTTATAGCATCGTCGCTAGACATTAGCGTAGCGCCACATACAACGACATTTCACATTTGAATGTTTTTGTAACACTGGGTGTATGATTGTAGATAAGTGTGTAAATCATCTCATGTATGCGGATGATCTGGTTGTTTTCAGCTCAAGTAGTGCTGGGTTCCATCAGCGGCTTGCTGTTTGTTTGTTCAGATTACGAGGCTGAAAACGACATCCAATACAATTAAAAAGAGTGTTGTGTTGATATGTACTCATAACAGAGTTTGAACGGCAGCGTTATAAAACTAGGAGTCGTTGAAATTGAGGAGCTACTTAACAGAGAAACACAGAAGACGAAGGCTCCAGCATAATATGAAATATACACAACAGACAAACGAAACGACGGGCGTGATTTATAAGTTGGACCTAGGAAAAGGGAAAAGGCAAAGGCCCTGCTCTGAAGTAGGAGCTGAAAGTGTTATATGAACTGCGCTGCGAGGAACTACATAATCCCCATATTTATACTGTTGGAAAACAAGAAAAAATGGGTTATAGGTATGTTCTAGGAACTGCAAAAATCCCTGCGTTCGGAAAGTGGCTATAGATGTGATAGTTAGGTGTCCACTTAGTTTTGGCTATATTATGTATCTCATCTGCCACAGAAATGTAAATTTATCATACTATTTGTAGTCATTATAAAGTCTGCCCCTACAGTAGATTTGTTTTGTCAACTCATACGAACAGTAGCAAAGACACCTCAAGCATAACTTGGACCAATCTGGACGGCATTTAAAATATATGTTTCCCTTTCTGCTCTTCTTCCTGCCCTAGACGGTCCCAGAGGCGAGGCACTTGACCGGTGATGGCTGACTGGAGTCTCCTGGGAAACTTCCTAGAGGAGGTGCAGGAACACTCAACTTCCGTGGGCAAGGTGTGGCTGACCATCCTCTTCATTTTCCGCATCCTGGTCCTGGGCACGGCCGCTGAGTCATCGTGGGGTGATGAGCAAGAGGACTTCACCTGCGACACCCTCACACCCGGCTGTGAGAACGTCTGCTACGACACGACCTTCCCCATTGCCCACATCCGCTACTGGGTGCTGCAGATTGTCTTTGTGTCCACGCCATCGCTCATCTACATGGGCCACGCCATGCACTCAGTGCGCATGGAGGAGAAACGCCGGCGCAAGGAGCAGGAGGACCAGGGGGGCGGCAAAGGTGAGGGAGGAGACGGTGGAGCAGAGAAGCACTACCTGGAGCATGACGGGGACAAGGGGGGGGAGTGCGGGAAGGAGGGTAGCAGTATGGGGAGGGTGCGTCTTCGGGGGGCACTGTTGCAAACCTACGTGCTGAGCATCCTGATCCGGACGCTGATGGAGGTGATCTTTATCGTGGTTCAGTACCTCCTCTATGGCATCTTCCTCAACACACTGTACCTGTGTCACATCCAACCGTGTACGAACCCGGTGAACTGCTACGTCTCCCGGCCCACAGAGAAGAACGTGTTCATCGTGTTCATGCTGGCCGTGTCGGCTGTGTCGCTGTTCCTGAGCGTGGTGGAGCTCTACCACCTGGCCTTCAAGCAGTGTCAGAGGTATGTGAGGGGCAAGCGACAACAGCAGCAGCTATTGCAGGGGCGCACACCCTCGAGTGCTACGGTCATTTCCGCCGAAGCTGATGGCCCAAGTCGCCCCTCCATCCCTTGCACCCCACCCCCTGATTTTAGCCAGTGCGTGAGCTCGTCCCCACACGCTGCCCCTATGCGTTCCCATCAACATATCCCCCCTAGCTGCCCGCAATTCAACAACTGTCTGGCCCACCAGCAGAACTCGGTCAACATGGCCGCCGAGCACCATCACTTTGTCTGTGACGATATGGGCACAGAAGACTTTTTGCACTTCAGCTACGAGGGCCATGCCGAAAAGCCAAACACCTGTGCCCTGTCTGTTTCGTTTCT
>JACXGM010038037.1:0-10940 GCA_016801145.1 Umbra pygmaea
ATAAAAAGTGCTTAGAGCTGCTAAATGTATTTGTTGTTGATTTCCAAGTATAAAACTTGTTAAAATGTTTTCAGTGTGTGTCTATCCGTTTTTTTACATTTCCAGCTCATTTTACCAAAACCGTGATAATAATGATTACCGTGATAACTTTGGTCACTATAATCGTGATATTAAATTTTCATACCGTCCCATCCCTAGTATTTACATATAAATTAATATACAGCATATGTTTACATATATAATTGAATATACTGTATGTATTTACATATATAATGAAGGTAATGAAGATATAGATTGATGACCATAACTTCACTTTGGCTGTTCATTATGACTTCATGGTTCTTAAGCATGGATTGAGTTGTTATCTGTTGTCCATCCTCAGTAAACAGCAGGCCATGTTGCTCCAGCAGCAGAGCTTCCTGCAGAAGTGTGAGACCTGGATGGACTTCCTATCCCAGACGGAACAGAAGCTGGCAGCTGAGATCTCTGGAAACCACCACAGCCTGCTGGAGCAGCAGAGAGACCACGAGGTCAGAGAGAGAGACATTCATTTATATATTTATACACACACACACACACACATATAAAATATAGGGGGGCACAGATGGCTCTGTGGTCAGGGAGGAATCGGAAGGTTGCCGGTTTGATTCCCAACTGTGCCAAAGGTTGTTGTGTACTTGGGCAAGGCACTTCACCCTATGTTGCTCCAGGGGAATATCCCTGTACTTACTGTAAGTCACTCTGGATAAGCACATCATCTAAATGACAAAAATGTAAATATATATATATTACATACATATACATGTTATTTGTTTCTTTCTGTATTTTTATCTCTGTAAATGTGTTTTTTTTTTCAGTTGTTTCAGGCAGAGATGTTTAGCAGGCAGCCAATTCTTTATTCCATCATCAGTGATGGCCATCGCCTGCTAGACCAAGGACAGGTTCACGACAGGTAAGACAAAGAGACAGGAACACACCTCTACACTCTCATACACAGTTTTAGTCTGGGTAAATCCATCCTCTCTGTTTGGCAGGGATGACTTCAGCTTGAAACTGGCTCTGCTGGGTAACCAATGGCAGGGTGTGGTGAGGCGGGCCCAGCGGACGAGAGGGATAATTGACAGCCTGCTCCGCCAGTGGCAACGCTATAGGGAAATGGCAGAGAAGCTGCGACGATGGCTACAGGAAGTGGCACGTGACCCGGACGTACATCAGCAGGGAGAGGCTGTGGCCTTACAGCAGGCCAGGACTATGCTGGACCAGATACAGGTGGCTGAAATAGGCAGCTATTTTAATATAATTAGTACAGTCAGCAGAATAACACAGACTGGACAGGGAATAAACAGTCATTTAAATTTTCCTATATACCACTGGCAAGAGCAGGGTTGATTGACTTGCTTAATGGAAGAACAGATTTGTTTCATATTTTCGGCTGGGGTATTAAAACCAGGTTCAGTCAGTTAGTGGCCCATTGATCTTGAACACTACCCTCTTTCTACCTATATAATTCATAAAAATGAATGTATCTTGTGACTGTAGCAAATTTTTTATCTCTAAACCTTGGCCCTAGAGTCATGATTGGGGCATCAGATGGCTCAGTGGTTAGGGAGTCAGACTTGTAGTCAGGAGGTTGCTGGTTCGATTCCCAAATGTACCAAATGTTGTTCTGTCCTTGGGCAATGCACTTTACCCCAAATTACTCCAGGGGGAAGTCCCGGTACTTACTCTAAGTCGATCTAGATAAGAGTGTCTTCTAAATGACAAAAAATGTCAGTGTAAAATGAAGTTAAGGGTACATTCGGGGATGTAACAACTTTTAATACAAAACATGCACACTCCTCACCCCCAGTTGAGAGAGCGTGTGCTCCAGAGACAGCAGGGTGGCTACATCCTGGCAGTGGAGGCAGGGCGGAGCTTGCTGCTGTCAGCTGATGCCAGGGCGGAGTCAGCATTGCAAACGGAGCTGACAGACATGCAGGAGCGCTGGAGACATGCAAATATCAGATTGGATGAACAGAAGAGAGAGCTGCTCAGCTTGCTCAAGGTCAGGACTACTACAAGACACAACCAATCCACATTTAACACCAACCACATATCTGTGCCACTTGGCACTAAGGCCCACCCAAATTCATTGCTGTACCCTTTAAAATCAATCGATGCTCCAGAACATGAACACATTCATTTCTATTAATAGCTTTTGAACCATATATGCCAGAAACTAACAGTTGACACAATCTGAAAGTTGAGGTTCTGCTGAAAAGATGTCGTTTGTTTAACTGAGTTCATTACAGCAAAATGTGAAATGTGAGAACCTCTAGCCATCTCATGGTTGTTTAAATTTCACTTTAAAAAGACTGTAGCAATGATTGTAGATTTTCTACTGATGAAATGAACAGAATGGTGATTTTCATTTCAGTACTGAGTATTCATTTGATATTGTTTTGATGCAAATGCAGGTAATTTAAGTTAGTTGATGTTAGTTATTTATGCAGGGCTTAAATAATTTTGGCATTCGCTCGTGAGAAAAAAAAACTTGCATGCGGTTTAATATTTTCAAGTCAATTGATTTCACCTACCAAACTTATGAGAGGAACGCAGCTCTAAGTAACGTTACAAGCCTATCAAGCAGATGTGGGTCCTGGCAACACAGTGTAATTGAGATCCATACGTTCCATTAGTGTTGGTGGTGAAAGCATGGAGCGCAAGTTTATGAAGAATGAGGACTCTAAAATAAATGACGCTGAGCATGGATAGAAGTAGGTAGAGACGACAAGCCTTTTGGCAGTTGGTGCCAGAAAATGAGAGAGCCTGGTGCTTGTTTCTGCAAGTTTTGCTCGAGGAAGCTACCATTTACCAGTAGCTGTAAGAAAGTGCTTGCTCGTCATGAGTTAGACCCGGTTATAGAGCCGCTGCCTGGCACTCAAACTTACCACGACGTTGCCGGGAGCAACTGTTACAGCTGACACACCATTGTCTATGACTGACCATGTCCACAAATTAAAAATGTTTGTGCACATTTATTGCGGAACATGACTTGTCATTCACAATTTTGCAGGCACTGGTCACCCTGTGTAGAAAACTATCAGAAGACAAAAAAGCGGTTAACTAGCCTGTCGGGTTCAATCAACATGCGAGTTACATGAACACTCATGGCATGGCATTACAGTTAGAAAAAAGTTTGTCTGAGAAGCTAAAAGAAATGCATGTTCTCACTCAATGTTGATGAAGCAACAAACAACCTTGAATATGGATAAAATACTCAATGTGCTTTTTTGAAAGCAACATTGTAATAACACAACATTGCCCATGCCCCAGCACTTATGCCTGAACTTAAAGATGTCCTGCAGACTAATGGTCTTAAGTAGAGACACGTGACCAGCATCCTCCTTGACAGCTGTGCAGTCATGAGAGGAAAAGAGACTGGCCTTGATACCCAATCAAGGAAGAAGAACCCATACCTCCTTGATGTATCTGGAGACACTGTGCACATGGTTTCCAATGCTGCCAAGGCCCTCATGAGTCCATTCAGCTCAGAAGTTGAAAATGTCTGCTCCGATGTCTATTATGATATTGAGAAGTCACCAAAACAAAAGGAGATTTACTCAGAGTTTCAGTCTGCTCCATCTTCCTTCCAAGAGCTTGATAAGACCAATTAGCAAGAGATTTCTTCAGATGCTGGAGGTGTGCACCAGGCTGAATGAACTCGTGGATGTACTGGTGGTGCATTACTACTATGTGCTGGATCCAAATGAGGAACACAAATACAGGTAATGCTAATCATTTTGTAGTCTTAAATGAACTTAGTCTGAAATGAACTTAAGACTTGAAGTATTTTTTAATGTACTGTTTCTGCATTTACTTAGTTTTATTGTATTGTATTACATGTAGAGTGATGTGCTAGTTTAGAGTGGTTAGGTTATATGTAGGAATCAGTAATGAAAATAGCCACAGTGGTGTGTGCCTGCAGGTGTGTGCGTGCATGCGTGCGTGCGTGCGTGTTTGTGCGCGTGTGTGTGTGTGTGTGTGCTGCAGAAGGCTTCTTAACCAAGTGCTGATGAGAAATGCACTAGCAGTTGAGGAAAAGACCAGGGTAGAGATTCTTCAACAAGAACAAGCATCCTGAAGGGGAACACAAGTCAACCTTAACCAGAAGGCATGAATCTCTGTGTTCTTTACAAAGTCATGATCAACATGTTCAGAGGTATCTTGTAGTAGGTTAACTTGTGTAGGCAAAAACTTTTAACGTAATAAAAAGTTAAGAACAGTTGTTGTTTTTTTTTACAAAGGGAACAGCCAGGTCTCGACTACAGCAATCATAACCAGCTTTAGAAATTATACAGTTGTGTTCAAATAAATAGCAGTTTATTGGGGGGCAGATGGCTCAGTGGGTAGGGAGTCAGACTTGTAGTCAGAAGGTTGCCAGTTCGATTCCCGACTGAGCCAAAAGTCGTTGTGTCGTTGGGCAAGACACTTTACCCTAATTGCTCCCAGGTCGTTGCTGTAAATAAGAAATTGTTCTTAGTCAACTTACCTGGTTAAATAAAGGTTAAATAAAAAAATTAAAAAAAGTGAAATTATTTTTAATCAGTATGTTATTTCCATATTTCAAATGTAATGGAAAGATTAGACATTCAATTCAGTCAGAATATTAACATACTTCATCAAGTCTGCTTTTTTTTAAAACAGGAAACAAAGAAAAGGAATATTTATCTTTATAAAACAAATAGTGTTGATATTTTTCTCTTCTCTTCAGCCACAAACACTTGACATAAACTTAAGACATTTTTCAAGATTTAACTTCACTTTAAATTACTGAACTAATATGTAGTTGCATAACCATTGTTTTGATAACATCTGTAGCAGTTATCAAAAACAATGATTATGCAACTAAATATCAGTAATTTAAAGTGATGTTGAACTGAAGAATCATTTGAACATTTATGTCAAGTGTTTGAGGTTGAAGAGAAAAATCTCAACACTGCGATTTTTTTGGAACAGATTAATATTCCTTTTCCTTTGCTTCCAGTAAAAAAATAATGCAGACCTGGTCAAATTTGTTAATTATTTGATTTGGAGTAATTTTGCCATTACACCTGATATAATACTTATAAGCAATTAAAAGAATTTGTACTTTATTCACTTTTTAAAACGCACTGCTATTTATTTGAACTGTATGTAGTTAATAATTTTGTCATCTTGTTGTAAGTTTTGTTTACTCGTGTGAAAATAATGTCAAATCAAAGTTACATTTTATGTTTGCAGGTGTACTATAAACTTTTCAAGGATTTGTGAAAAAAATGCAACATGAAAAACCAATGGCGCACTTGCTAAACATGGAGATGTTGGGCCTAGTTAGAGAAGCTCCTCAGCAAATTTATGAAGCCAGAGGCCCTCCCACTTGAGTGCAAAGGTTATCATCAAGGTTGATGTCCGGAGTAGAGATTTGCAATTATCAGACAAGGTTGTCTGTCGGAAGATACTTCTACTCTGCACTGACCAAGGCCCATCTGGAGAGGGAGATATGGGTGAGAAACATTTACAAATCTATCAAGAGAAGGATACTTGAAGTCATCAGAGTTCCTTCTAAAAACAACTTTCTCTGGACAACAAGATAATCACCTCACATTTGCACTCACTCCCTCTCTGATTCAAGATGACTCCATCTCACTCCATCTGGGGCTTTTATCACAGTAGGAGAGGCCTTGCCTAATGTGGTCACACCAGAAGAGATTGGTCAACTAAAGGAAGAGATACAGGCATACCAAATAGAGGTGGACCTGGTAAATTGGGCCCAAAACTACATTGAAGAGGAAGGCCAAGTTGATGTAGACTGGTGGAGCAGAGTTGTATCCATGAAAGACCCAGAGAGAGGTGTGAGATTTCCCAGCTGGTCAAAGCAATGCTTAGCGTTTTCACAGGCCCCCTGGTTGAGTGATCATTTAATCTCATGGATGATATTCTTGAAGCAGACAGATGCTCCATGAATGTGGAAACTTATGAGAGCCTTGCAATTGTAAAATCCACGATTAAAGCAAGGGAGTGGACAGCATCGACAATGACTATAGACCAGCCATTGAGGTGGTCTTGCCTGTCATCGTATCTAACGTATCAAAAACATCTGCAGATAGAGACTGAACAGGCACAAAAGAAGAAAAGGCTGAGTGAGGCAGCAAGGATTCAGTCAAAAGAGATGGCAAATCATCTCATACAGCAGGACGGACCAGCCAAAGACTCCTCTGGACTAGCCAAAGACTCATGTTCATCCTCTGGACCAGCCAAAGACTCGTGTTCATCCTCTGGACCAGCCAAAGACTCATGTTCATCCTCCGGACCAGGCAAAGCCTCTTCTGGACTAGCCAAACTGCCCCCCCCACCACTGGACCAGCCAGACCCTGAGCCTCCTCTGGACCAGCTCCTCCCCCTTGTCATCCAAATGTCTTAAAAAGGAATAGTTTGCAGGACTTTGCTTACAACCTGAAAAAAATAAAAAAAATATTGATAATGACCTTGATTTCACTTCTAATCTTCAATTTACCATTTCACTTCTTTAGCTCTTTAAGCACTTGTTATTTAAGAACTTTAACCACTTGTTATTGTTCAGAGGAAAACACTTTAGTTGACGTAATTCTTTAAAATAAATGGTGCAAAGCATAATAATTTAAGAGATATGAATCTGTCCATTTCAGTCTCAGTTTACCAGTTTTTTTAAGCACTTTAAGCTCTTGTTACTGTATTTTTGTTATTGTCAATATTTATTTCTTTAGATTACATTTATTTATGTACAATTTACCTAGGCCCATACATTTTCTTTTGGCCCACCCAAACTGCAAATCCTGGCTAAAAATCCACATAAACATCCCACAACTACCACACATCCAAACCACAACCAACACCCAACCAACCAACATTTACAATTGAACAAAACACCCAACTTCATAAGATGTTTTTAATCCATGAAAGTGCAATGTTTAGACATCCCTATAAAGAAATTCCTGAATGTGCTTTTATTTATAGCCCCAACTGGCTCAGCATGACCAGACTGGCATAACTGTATTTTGTGTTGGAAGTTTAGCAACTCCTTTAGGTAGGTGGTTCAGCTGGTGTGCAGTGGCTGTTTTGGTACAGTATGCTGGCCAGACATTAATGAACATGTAGCACAATGGTGCCAAACCACATGCTACATTCATCAGAACCATTTTTTGTTCCTCCATTGCTATTGTGCCAATGGTTTGGACTGGAGCTTTGCTTTTCCCTGATATATATGTTCATGCATAGATTGCTATCGCTGCATCACATTGGGGTGCAATTTAGTATTTCCCCTTTCTCCTGTATTTGGAATAAATATGAACTATATCTATTTAAACGAAATATGAATAAGCCTATATTTTATGCTAAGCTGGTAGCTTATGCTACATACAGCCTCTGCGGTACAAAGGTCATTTGACTGAGAGTCAGGGGCCCTGCCACACAGAGTGCTTAATGAAAAGCAGGGCTTACACATGCAGGACAGTGTAACCACATGTTCACATGTATTATTCATGCAGTCCTGAGAGCAGCTTAGCCCTGCCAGGAATAGTGGAGAAGAAGGAAGACTGAACCTTCAAGTGCTGTTTAGGGATGTGCTAGAGAGCACACAGGGAGAAAGAGACTCTGGGAACTGTGCAGTCACATGGACATAATCACATGTAGCCGTTGAGAGGAGCAGATTTATCCAGCCTGAGAGAGCTGTCTGTAAAGAGGGCTGTGTAAGTTAAGCAGTACGCAGGCGCTGGTAAATCAAAATGGCTCGCTCCGTTCTCTCCCTCCATCCTGACGTGATGGGTCACTCCAGGGAACGAAAGCTAGCCTCTGGGAATAGGAATTCTGCTCAAGTTATTATAGTTATATATTTCTGTTACATATTATTCAGGCAGTAGGAAACTGAGTGAGAAACAGGTTAACTCCACCCTTGGTTATTGCTTGTCAGTGCCTATATCTGTACTCTAATCTGTTGCTAGGATGATAGATGTATTAAATTTTTAGCTCTCTGTCATTTTGTCTCTTCCAGTCACTTTCTCTCTCACACACTCTCTCTCTGTCTTCACCATGGCTGCTGCTGTAGGAGAATATATTGCTCCCCCTGCACTATTGAATCTACGCAGATCTGCAGTAACGGCAGCAAAGTGACAGCAAGAGAGGGAGAGCATTTGACGTCGACATAGAGCC
Organism: Umbra pygmaea; assembly: GCA_016801145.1. Lineage (NCBI taxonomy): Eukaryota > Metazoa > Chordata > Actinopteri > Esociformes > Umbridae > Umbra > Umbra pygmaea. The sequence continues at coordinate 8,206 of JACXGM010038037.1, forward strand.
CCGGTTCCTCTCTAAAGACTATGTATGTGTCGGTGTGTTTAGGACTGGGACCGCTGTGAGAAGGGCATAGCTGCTTCTCTGGAGAAGCTGAGGGCCTTTAAGAGGAAGCTTTCCCTGCCTCTCCCCGACCACCACGAGGAGCTGCACTCTGAACAAGTACGATGCAAGGTGAGACCTTTAAATTGGACCCAGTGTTTCAAACACATCAGACATTGATTGTCTGCTGTGCTTCTCTGTCATTGTCTTTGTAATTTATTTCACAGCATTTTAAAGAGCATATTACACCAGCTCTTAAAACCGTGTAGCTGGCAATGAACACCCTTAAAATGCTGGAGCAATATTGATTTTATCTATGGTGTGTTCTCTTGTCTGGTCTGTGTTGACCCACTGTGATTACGCTATTTTAGTTTTCTACGCTGTACACACATTATGTAACGTTCTATGCATGACATGGCCTCTACTCCTCAGGGGAAAGAAGTGAAGAAGAGTAGTTAGCCTCTGCCAGCTGGGCATTGTGTGTTTATTGCATGTGTGTGTGCTTGCGTGTGCATGCCTGTGTATTAGTAATAGGGTTAACGTAACCCTGTTGCAGTAGAACAGCAGAAACACTCACCAAAAAGATGAGACTAGATGCTAACATTTCGGTTTGCTTTGAATTGCAGAAAATAGCCATGTTATTAAATTACAGAGTTTAAGTCTACCTGTACTGCAAGTTCCCTGGTAATTTGTTAATATTATTCTAATTGTTCATTTATCCTTTGTCATGTTATCCTTTTGTCAACTCTGGCCCTCTAAGCCAGTTTCACTCTGTATTTTCACTGCAACCCTCTAATCTGGGACTTATTTAAACCTGTTACACCAGGTGGGTGTAACTTCAGATTAGATAAAACAGAAAACCAGCAGGCTCCGACCCTCGTATAATAGGAGTTAGATATCTCTGCTTTAAGGTGTTCTATAGGGTTTATGTAACTTTTAAACCATTTGGAGATGGTCGCATTGTAAAACAAGCACATTACATGGTTTTATCTTTCTGTGATGCTCAGGTTTGGTACACTCTTAAAAAACAAATTTAAAAAAGCATTCTTTATTTTTCCCCATAGTGGAACCCGTTTTGGTTACATACAGAACCTTTTCCACTTAGGATTTTAAATGGATCCCAAAAGGGTTCTATATGTCACTGGATCTCATTGGAGCATATATAGGTTCTTCTAGGAACCGCCAAAGGTTTCTCCTATGAGGACAAATGAAGAAACCTTTTGGATTCTTTTTTCAGATTGTAGGATCAGTGAGTCTGCCCCTAATCACACTTTGACAGCCTCTTCACCACCAAAAGTTTTGCCCAAACATTTCTCTGTCGTTTGCCCTGCCCCTCCTCTCTTTAGGAGCTAGAGAACAGTGTGGAGGGCTGGACTGATGACCTTACGTCTCTGTTCCTGCTGAGGGATTCTCTGGAGGGTGTGGTCAGTGGTGACGACCTCACAATCCTTCAGGACCGCCTTGTGCTGCTGCAGCGTCAGTGGGAGGAGATCTGTCATCAGGTACACACACACACACACAAGTGAAAATATCTGTGTATCATTTTTCTGAGAATGCAACATTATAAAAGTATACAGTGGCCTGTTTATCTGTGTTAGACCCTGCTGGGTTTAGTTGGCATTTGGATAAGCGTGTCATTATTTTTTTGAGATACTTGAACGTTGGGAGACTGGACATTCAGACGTAACTGTAAAGGGCTTCTTGAGCTGTTTCATTGAGTTTTCATTAATGTTTTTCCTCCATTACTCTGACCCAATCGTTTTGTCAAACCTATCCCCCTGTCTCTTTCTGCATCCCCTGGTCCGTCTTAGTTGTCGTTGCGCAGGCAGCAGGTGAGTGAGAAGCTAAATGAGTGGGCCGTGTTCAACGAGAAGAACAAAGAGCTGTGCGAGTGGCTCACCCAGATGGAGAGCAAGGTCTCACAGAATGGAGACATCAGCATCGGGGAGATGATCGAGAAGCTGCGAAAGGTGAGGCCACGCAAACACAGGTATATGGACACACAACCTGTCTCTTTCAATTTCAGAACCTGTGATGTGTTTATGATCTTCTTTGTCCAGGATTACCAGGAGGAAATCAGTGTGGCCCAGGAGAATAAGCTCCAGCTGCAGGAGATGGGCGAGCGCTTGTCAAGGGTCAGCCAGGAGAGCAAGGCTACTGAGATACAACACAAACTCAGCAAGGTCAGCGAGCGCTGGCAACATTTGCTGGACCTCATCGCTGCCAGGTGAGCACGGAACGTATGTGGGTAAATTTTGGTTAAAGGATCACTTATATCTAGGGTTGAGGAGTAACTGATTACAAGTAATCAGATTACAAATATGTCGTAACTGTAATCAGTTACGTTACTGGCAAAAAAATAAATAATCTTGTTACAGATACCTTTGTAAAAAAAATTGATGTCTTTTAGATACTTTTACATTTGGGAGTAGTCGAATGTCTATTGAAAAATGTGTCATTAATGTAAGGCGTTCTGTATAACAGTCATCTAGGCGCCATGATAAGTCCATCCATCCATCCATCTTCATCCGCTTATCCGAGATCGGGTCGCGGGGGCAGCAGCTCCAGCAGGGGACCCCAAACGTCCTTTTCCCGAGCAACATTAACCAGCTCCGACTGGGGGATCCCGAGGCGTTCCCAGGCCAGGTTGGAGATATAATCTCGCCACCTAGTCCTGGGTCTTCCCCGAGGCCTCCTCC
>JACXGM010038038.1:0-10940 GCA_016801145.1 Umbra pygmaea
AAACAGAGCAACTGAGTCCCAGCCACTACAGCAGCCAGCCCTCCCACAGCTCCCCGCCACCCCCCCTCATCTCTGGGATCGGCCCCTCATCTGCAGCTTCCTCCCTGCCCAGCCCTCAGTGTGACTCCGTGGAGCTCCAGAGCGCCAGCTACTACAGTGCCTACTCCAGCTACCCGGCTGCTCTCTACCAGTACCCCTTTTTCCACTCCTCTCGCCACCCATACGCCAGCCCACTCATCAGCAGCCTAGCCATCGCCCCGCCCCACACCACCGCTACCTGGGAGCAGCCGGTTTATAACGCACTCTCCAGGCCTTAGTCTTGGCACTGCCTGGCTAAGATGCCTGATGCGGCGTTAATGTAGTCTGTGATTTTATTCTGCTACTGCCGTGCTAGTAAGGATGTGGCGCAATGCTAAAGATCAGACATTAACCAAGAAACGATGGACAGAAACTCCTCCCAATAATTAGGCTTGAATCCACTGTGAGGAAAATGGGGACAACACGTCAGTTCGGACCCCACGACAAACTTACTCAAATTTTGCGTATATTTACCTTTTCTGTTCCTTTTTATTCATGAGATTGAAAAATGTTTATACATTTGAAATATTTCTGTATTTTAGTTTTACTGTACCAAACACCAAATATATTGAAATTCCATTTCTAAGTCACTCCTCAGTGCAGGACCATTCCGTATTAAAGGTAACAGAGAACTTTCACTGAAGGAAACAGCTGTTTTATTCTATTATATAAAAGACAAGATTACTAGATTTCAGGCTTGAAAGTAATCAGTAAAATGATCTAGCATGTGCTCTGATGGACTGAACAGCTGAGTTGGAGTGAAGTATAGATGGCTAAGCATGGTGCATCTGCTGCACTTGTCAACATTTAAAGAAGACATTTATTCCAGCACAGCCGTTCTGTAGAGATGACGCTTGTTTTTCGAAGCAGGAACTCAAAAACATGAAGAGACTTCCAAATAGACATTTCAGCTTTTGAAAATGTGATTTCATACTCTATATGTCGACTGGATTATTTGTATGCCGGCCCTATGATAACCAGCGATTTATGATTATTTTAAATATCTCTTAAACTGTTTTCTGTTACCTGTATGATTAAATGGCGCAATTCCGAGAGAAATCATACCGAGCCATTCAATTAATTCCATCAGAATTTCCAAATGTCATATGTCTGACTAGTTGGGCATAGTATCTTGAAGAAAGTTGCTTAAAATTTTTGTTACAGAGAAAAGGCATTCTACCAAGTGTGCTTGTTTGCCTCTATGTGTGTGTACCTGTGACAGAACTTAATAAGCATTTAAAACGTCTCAATCTGGGACAAGAAAGGCCAACTAATAGAACCTAGACATGGTAGAGCTGCTACTATTCAATTTTGTTATACCAAATGGCAAACAACTACACCATCATTATGAGAAAAGAAGCCAACAGTATGTTTACCATCAGACCTATAGTAATTTACCATCAGACCTAGTTTACCATCAGACCTAGTTTACCGTCAGACCTAGCCACAGGGAACAGAGGGGACATGGGTGGCTTTTGAGGAGAGTACTTGTATTCATTTTAAATTCTGTGCCAGTTTGTCTCTCCTCTTGTTTTCGAAAAAGCCTTCACTAAAAACTTACCTAGCAGAGTGGAGGGATAAAGAATGAAGACATGGGTTTTATTAATAATGGAAGAAATCAGGCTGCATTGCAACAAGAGATGGTTATTTAAACGGCACTGGAACCCATTGGAAAAGCGGGATAATTGAGTGATTATGGACTCAAACCTGATCTGTAGCTACACAAACTTTATGCAAATCAACGCAATGTTACTTTTTGAGAGATATGCTGTAGTGTACCTGACTTCCACATTGCTATATTTACCCCCAGGCCATGTACCTTTCTGCTCTGGGTTGCACGAAAATATGATGGCTGGTGATTTAGAGTTCCACCCACTTGTAATTGCTTCCTAAATGTCCAAAGACATCTCACTGCTGTAGTGTCTTCTGGAGTTTGCCTGGCCTGCTGGGTTGCCAATGACAACAAGCTGCCAGACAGAACCAACATTGACTTACCCATGATGCCACAGGGATCTGGAGCCTGGCATGAGGGGAGGTGGTATAGAGGGGCATCAGGAGACATGACTAGCACTCAGATTTGCCACACATTCACGATGTGCAGACAGGAATACAGTTCATTTAGATGGCTAAAAACATACAGAGGTAGTTGAAGGTCTGTTTAGATGGAAAAATACAACAATTGCTGTTCTATTTACTAAGACGTTATATTTGATCCCCTGCACACACACTCAATAACCTTATACAACCAGGCAGCAACTTCAGTTGTCAATCAAATATCCTTCCAAGTTTCACATGCTAGGTGTTGTTTACTCTCTGAAACACAAAAGTAAATCTTGTGTAATTTGGTCAGTTGCTTCCCTTAACTTCTGTGTCCATCTGCTATACACATTGTAATATTCAGTCTGCTTTGAACAGTGCAACAAGGAAATTCAAAACCTAGACTGAACCCCTTCTGATTTTTTCAACCAATTCTGATTTGACCAAATAATCAATAACGATAACAAATAAAAACCGGAAAAATGCATATATTTAGTTTAAGTATATCAGCCACTGCTGGCAGTACAAACTCTATATAATACAAAATCTATAAAATACAGACTCTATAATACAGACTCTATAATACAGACTCTATAATACAGACTCTATAATACAGACTCTATAATACAGACTCTCTAATACAGACTCTATAATACAGACTCTATAATACAGATTCTATATAAAACAGACTCTATAATACAGACTCTATAATACAGATTCTATATAAAACAGACTCTATAATACAGACTCTATAATACATACTCTATAATACAGACTCTATAATACCGACTCTATAATACAGACTCTATAATACAGACTCTATAATACAGACTCTATAATACAGACTCTATAATACAGACTCTCTAATACAGACTCTATAATACAGACTCTATAATACAGACTCTATAATACAGACTCTATAATACAGACTCTCTAATACAGACTCTATAATACAGACTATCTACAATACAGATTCTATATAAAACAGACTCTATATAAAACAGATTCCATATAATACTCTATAAAATACAGACTCTATATAATACAGACTATATAAAATACAGACTCTACACTGTAAAATAAATTTGTGAAAAAACAGTAAAAATACTGGTAATTTGCTGCCAATATTTTTTCTATTATTCTACAGACATTTCCTTCAAGACAATAACAGAAAATACTTTGTGAACACTGTTCACAAAGTATTTTCTGTTATTGTCTTGAAGGAAATGTCCGTAGAATAATAGAAAAAGTACTTACCAATCTGTACCACAAATTAACAGTCTGTGCATACTATAGACGCTATATAACATACTCTTATGTAATAGTTTCTATATAATACAAACTGTATAATACAAACTCTTGCCATTGGTCATTGGGTGCTGTTTTATTAGGCTTAATTCTTTTGGGAACATGTTGATAATTTTACCAAATTTTCCCCTGCTTCTGTTAATTGAAATTATTTCTTTCTATTTGTAGCAGTGAATAGGTTCTAGGTTGTGTAGGCATATCCAGTAATTGTTCATTAGACCAGGGGTCTAGCATTTCCGTAACAAAGCAGGATACACAATCTGATTGGGTTAGACTCATCATTTCTCAATCATTACCTCAAACTTTCAACAGACTGGGGCAGGGGTGTAAGAGACCTAAAAACAATAACTTATAAGGAAAACCATTTCTGACACAAGTGATGAGGCCTATGCCTTAACATAACAAAGTGCTAATGGCAAGTTGTTTTGGTGCAGCGCTGAAACAACCATGAATAACAGCTTGTGTTTCATATAGTTTATGCTAAGTAATGCCTTATTTTCCCCACAAATACATACTGTATGTAAATAGAATGTCTAATGTGGTTCCAAGACAGTGAGGTTCCCAGAGAAACGCTGCTTCTTTCATATCAACCAACAATAGAGCACTGTGACACTGGGGTGTTCCAAAACTTCTTTAACCTCACAGAACACTGGAGGGGCCACCCCAGGCTGTATAGTGAAGAGTGCTCTGGAAAGTTCTGTGATAGTTCACAATGCCAGAAACAGATCAACCATAAAACCTCACCGCACTGACTGAGGTCAACCACAGTAGGTTGCCTTGGCGCCAGTCCTCGGAAGAGCTAGTTCCCATCCTGCAAACAGGGGATGTCTTGTTTGTACACCGGACAAAAATAATCACTTGTCTGATACATACAGTGTTTACAGTATGTTCAAATCATGTACAACCCCAATTCTGAAAAGGTTGGGACAGTATGGAAAGTACAAAAAAATGATCTGAAAATTAAATTCACGCTGTACTATATTGAAACTACAAAAGTTGGGACAGTCAACTGTTTACCACTGTGTAACATCAAATTATCTTCAATAAAAACATAATATTTTGAGCTGTTTAGGGGTCTAGAGTGTTCTTTTAAGTCAGGGGTATTTAACTCTGGAACTTGAAGCCAGATCCACTCCACTTTTTCATTGCAACCCTCTAATCTGTGACTTATTTAGACCTGAGACACCAGGTAAGGCCAATTCATTTTGAGGTAGAACAGAAAAGCAGCAGGCTTTGGACCCCGTAGTGTTAGAGTTGAAGACCCCTGTTTTAAGTGTTTGAGGCAAAGATGCAAGTCGGTTCAGTTTAGCAAGCGAAATATTCCCCCATTAGTCCATTATGCATTGTGCTTCATGATGCGCCACACATTCTCAATCTGAGACAGGTCAGGACTGCAGGCAGGCCATGCGGGCACCTGCATTCTCTGCTTACACAACAATGTGCTTGATATCTGGGCAGAATGTGGTTTGGTGTTGTCCTGCTGGAAATTGCTGGGACGTCCCTGGAAAGACGACATCTGGATGGCAGCATATGTTGCTTCAAAATGTGTACATACAGTATATCACATATGTGCAAGTTACCAATACCCAGGGCCGTTGCTGATGTGGGGAATGGTCAATATGATTTACAGGGCCTATGGCCAGAGGGGACCAATAAAGTGTGGGTCTGTCAAAAATCTATTTTAAATGTTGACTCATCGGTCCACAAAACACGATTCCACTGCGCTACTGTCCATCTCAGATGAGACCGGGCCCACCGAAGTTGGTGGTGCTTCTAGACAGTGTGGATGTATGGCTTCTGCTTTGTATAATAAAGCCTTAACTTGCATCTGTGGATGCAACGGCAAATGGTGTTGACTGACAAAGGTTTATCAAAATATTTCTGTGCCCATGGCCTTTATATGTTTTTTATTTAAATTAAAATTCAACATACATTTACAAATCACTCCTCTTTGTTTTTATTAGCATTTTCCACAGTGTTCAAACTTTTTCAGAATTGGGGTGGTACAACTACAGTACTAGTTCAAATATATCACAACTAAAGGCCGATGCACATGGGAGGCAGAAGAGTGGCGTTGTGCCCGAGAAATATTCATTTCAATGAATGACATGGCTGCGCTCTCTCAAACCGCTGCAGAAAATACCATAGAGACGCTACGCTCAAAGTTCAAATCATTTTAACTTTGGTCCAGCTGACCTCTTAAAGCACAAACAATCAGATTACAGTTTGTTGTTATATCGTTCTATGAACAAAATTAGAGAAGGAACTGTTTTATGCAGGGGTGGGGAAAGTTTTTCGCTTGAGGGCCACAGTGGGTTTTTGAAAACAGGCAAATATAGCTTTTCGTGAAAAAATAGGAAATGTTATTTCAATAAATAAAAAAAAGCACAAATAATCAGATTACAGTTTGTTGTTATATCGTTATATCGTTATATCGTTCTATGAACAAAATTAGAGAAGGAACTGTTTTATGCAGGGGTGGGGAAAGTTTTTCGCTTGAGGGCCACAGTGGGTTTTTGAAAACAGGCAAATATAGCTTTGCGTGAAAAAATAGGAAATGTTATTTCAATAAATTACCCCCCCACACACACACACTTACATGTGTAGCCTACTGAAAATAAATGTTTCGTTTTCTAACATCATTTTTTTGTTTGAATTCTCAGAATTTAATCACTACTGTTTGTTTCAAGATCTTTTAGCCTACTTGCTGACACCTGCTAATCAAGACAACAGTGCATATGGAAATTGATTAAAATATTATGAACCTTTCAAGTGGGTGCTACACATTGGTGGTGGATGAGATGGGCTTTCCCCCTCACGGTTCCTTGGAAGAAAAGCACTATACAAGTTGATCTCATTATTATTATTAAGGTCTAAGGATATTTGATATTTTGGCCTCTGAAAGGATCATACTTTGTCTTAAGTGATGTACCTTATAGTTTTGGATTCAGAAGTCTCTTGGCTACAAGATAAATAAGTCAAACCCAACCTTTTAAGATGTCATATAGAGCCAAAAAATATCTAAATGTATGTTTAATTTTTTGTTAATTATTGTAAAACACATAATCTATGATCAACATCACTGTAAAATCCATAATGGCATGTCCCCAGATCTTGAGAACCAGTGTCACAAAGTTTCTGGGGCATATAAATAAGTAAATAAAACACTGTATGTACATATTTTCACTATTTCCCGTTACGTTTTAAAAAACCCATGGATTAACAATGTGAGCAATCCTCACCATTTGTCCAGGGTTCTGCCAACAAGGTAGGACAAGACCAATTGTGTGGGGAGAAAGATATGGAGAAAAAAAAGTGTATTTGTCACATGTGCCCTTTACAGTGAAAGACCTAAATAGAATCCCTTCGTACCAAGGCAAGTTGATGTGCTGTGGTAAGAAGAAAACTGTGTACATTGTTACAGTGCATAATTTTTCATTGAATGGGTACACACCTAGGTTATCCTCTATTCTGTCTCGATTATAGGAAGTGTTGGATTCTCTTTCAGTGGAAGTCCCAGCCCCCCTCAGTTTCTGATTGGCTCAGAGATATTATGTTCTTCCTGCCGATGGAGAAAATTAAGTTCTCTCTTCGGGGTTCCACTGGGAAGTTTATTAACAGTGTCCCATCCAGCCCAGTGTGGGCTGTGATAATGGAACTGAGTTATGGACTCCTTGGTGTATTTGGTTGATTTATATGTATATTATTTGGTTAAGTTCTACTTGTGTTTCATTCAGTGCATTGCATGGTGGTTGTGTTTTACTATTACATGTACTATCCCTTTACGGCTTACAGCACCTCTCGTAGTTTGGCAGTCTAGTATGCTTAATCAGTAGGATTGGTCCCAGCCGTGTCCAGTTCAGTAAGCAGTTGGGCAATATGTAAGGGGCTCCAAAACTAATGACAGGTGTTGAGTATTGTGGTGTATTTACCCTGTCATTGTGTTCAGCAATTGTTTGTTAAGAAGACTTCCCAGAAGATCTGTTTGTGTAGTAGGTACTGTGGGTGCGTTGTGTTTTGTTATATATTCCCTACACTCTGTATAGTTTTGTTTGTGTTGTGTCTGTGCCACTACAAGAGCACGTTTTCTAGTGGAGTTCCGTCTGTGGATATAGAACGTACCGTGTACCTGTACCCTGCCATCTGTCTATTCCTGGAAGTACAATAATAAATATCCATATCCAATGTATCGTCTGTCAACTACCTTCTTTGGTCTCTCTCCCTCAATACCCACCATACACTGTGACAAACAAGTTTATTTCTTAAATGTAGTTTTGGAGATATACTCCATTAGATTTGGGCATATTTTATTTCTTTCAAAACCAGAAAAAACGCTTGGGGATGAACAGGTTAAGGCCATCCAGAGACTGCCTGACTAATCTTGTGCAGATTTTCTGTGTGCGTTTCATTTCATGTTTTAATTTATTTGCTTTAGGCTTTCTGTATAATTGTGTTTTGTATGGTTGGGGGGGATCTACAGTAGAGTATGTGGGTGTGGGGCCTGCTGGGCATAGGTGGGGGATGTGTTTTGTGGGAGGGATGTTTTGGTGTCTGGGGTGTGTACGCTGGGTAAAAATATATTGTGTGCATTTGTTTGTTGTGATTATCGTTCATTTTATTGTCAACCTTAATAAAAAATAGTATTACAAAAAAATGTATAATTATAGTCTTATGAACACTTCCAGATAAAATTGCCTTGAAATTTGATGGGGCTTTCCATGGCATGGTGGGTGCTGCTTCACAGACAACTATGTTACGGTGGCAGGGAGTTCGATCCTGGTCACAGGTTTCCCAACTATGCTTGGAGCCCCAGGATGGGGTGGTGTAAATTGGTACAGCACTACATGGGGTAAGGGAGTAGTAATGTCCAAATTATATATCGAGTCTCTCTCTAGTGACTCCTCTGTGTCTATGCTAACATCCTAGGCTTATTTAGAGTGGATCATTAGCGCCTAGTGAACAGTTATTAGAACCTCAGGCAATCTGTTATGTGACCCAACAGTGTGCCAGCACATTGGTAATGCTCATAACACTAATGACAATAATTCATTAAGGGTTCTCATGAGATCTCATATTGTCACGGTCGATAAGAATGGAGTCAAGAGCAGGAGCGGTTGCTTTCAACTGTTGTCTACCACCCTGTCCTCTGTGTCGTACTGGGGTGATAGAGCATCGGCCTTACCATTCTTACTGCTCGGTACATAGGAAATAATGTACGTGAACCTGGCAAGGAAAAGTGCCCACCTCACCTTGTATTCGTCTCCTTCCCTGATACACACCAGATTGTAGGCACTTCGGAGATCCAATTTCTAAAGAAGCGCGCGCCATGCATAGACTCAATCGCAGAGGAGATGAGGGGAAGAGGATAGGCTACGTATAATGTACAGTAACTTTATTCAGGGCGCGATAGTATATTCATGGACGCAGACCCCCGTCTTTCGTCCTTACGAAAAAGAAGCTTGAAGATGCAGGTCTATTGACTCCGTCTCGGGCAAACGACAAGGGATACACATGATCCCTGGGCAGTACAGAATCCGGTAGGAGGTCAATGGCACAATCCCAGGGCCAATGTGAGGGTAATTTAGCTGCTCCGTGTTTGGAAAACACATGGATGGGAGTGCTAGAGGCACTGTCCGGACTTTCCATCGTGGTGGCCCTACCCAGGCACCCTTGTGACCACCCCTCGATAGACCTATCGGACCAAGAAATGGAAGGGTTATGGTAGGACAACCAAGGGAAGCCTAACACAATAGGAAATGTAGGGGTGCCTAGTAGGTTAAACACTAAGTCCTCTACATGAAAACTCGAAATATAAGCTCAACTGGAGGAGGAACCCCTGGCATATCGTAGTTTTGATGGACTCCTGTTGGTTGAGCACCCCCTGGGGATACGGCCTCTGCAACGACCTGGGCCGGTATAGAAGGAGCAGGGAAAGAAGGGCTGATTCTACTCTCCAAACTTTTAATGGAGCTTAGCACGCTGTCCATAGCCACTCCTAAGTGCTGCAACATAGTTTGGAGGCTGCGTATAGTGGACACTACATCAATTCGTTCAGTGCCCCCTTCAACACCCTGTGGCTGTCCTGCTGACTCCATAGGATGAGGTGGGTGATTCTGTCACGGTCGATAAGAATGGAGTCAAGAGCAAGAGCGGTTGCTTTCAAAAGGTTTATTCCTCAACAAAGAACGCAGACATAGAGGCTGAATGTTCTCTAAATCCTCTATGCTGAATAAACCTACAAAAGATAGCCCGTTCACGCCCAGGTAAGCAAATACACTGTATTGTAAAAAAATAAAAATATAAAAAAATCAGATTAATCACCCTATGTAGATTACCCCCCATATAAATATATATAGGTCTAAATGACTAGTATCGCACAGCCATGCTCAACCTGGGAGGATGGGAGAGGGTTGAGGAGACTGTGGCTTTAGTAAACTGGGGACGCCGAGCGCTGAATCCTGTGTGCGCCAGCAGAGGGGGCTCCAAGATCTCTACTGGTGCTGACATATTGGTTCTCAGGAGGTCTCATTGTCAGGGGCTTGATTTTATATTCATTTGAAATCAAACCAAAATATAATGGTTCTTCAAACTATATAGCTATTGGTTCTGGGGAGACCACATTGTCAGTGATTGATTATGGATATTCATTTTGAATGAAAAAATTTATAATGGTTCTTCATGAATGCCATACTGGTTACTGGGAGACAGTATCATCATCACTCAATATGGAACCTACATGTAATCCTATACAATATTTACAATATTTGATCACTAAAATGTATTTTTAAATAGGTCACAACACGCTTACACTGGCAGCAGCATCAACAAAAAAGAGTAAGCAACAACAAGAAACTGAAGCAAAGGCGCTAGCATAAAAAAATCTAGCAGGGTTGGAACCTAAGCAGACATCTAAAAACAAACAAGACTGACAGGTGGCCAGTCCTCTTCTGGCTGTGCTGGTGGAGATTTTAATAGTATATGACTTTTGTTCACCAATGTATTTACACATTGAAATTACCTGGTTGTCCATGCTTTACAACTGCTCAGGCCCCTCCGCCAGGCTTAACAGGACTCTCCCTGCGGGAAACAACAGCTGTCTGGTCTCCCGCCTTTAACAACAGCTGCATGTCTGTTTCTGACCAGTGACGCATCAGTAGACAAAGGGTGCGTGTGGGCTGCCAACATATCAACACTAAGGAAAAAATGCACGCACATATGCAAAACTTACACAAGCAATCATACATTCATTCGTTAGGGAGAGATATTTAACTATTAGTAAAAAAATATGTTTTGATGTGTGTGTGCGTGTGTGTGTGTGGGGGGGGTATTTATGAATGTACAGTAGAAAATAGAAGCCAGGAAGACAGTTATTGAGGAAAACACAGAGAGGAATTGCACAGACTCGAAAATTCGTCACCAGGGGACATACGTGCTCCAGAGTTGAGAGCTTCTAGACCGCTACAACAAACTCTGGCACGAGATTTAACTTTAAGAGCACATGTTCTCAAACCTTGATA
>JACXGM010038039.1:0-10939 GCA_016801145.1 Umbra pygmaea
GCCCCTTTTGAAGTTCATTGGTCAATAACTTGAAAAGTAATTAAGATATTGACATGCTTTATTCAACTATTAATAAGCTTGATCCAATGATGATTCACTGACAATTTGGTGGCAATCAGAGCTATGGTGTAGAAGAATGTCAATAATGTTTTTTTTTCTAAATATTCAAAATGGCGGAATATTTCACACCTGTGGTTCAACATTGTTATATCCTGCAAGTTTTGTAACAATTGGACAAACATTTTATGATCTATAGCTTGATTTGTGTCATTCCACGTGTAGGTATTATACATTTAAAGCGCCCCCAAGTGGTCAATTTGACTAAAACTTGCAGGGCATGGTTCAGTTACTTATGAGGACATGTCCTGAGAGATATTTCTTGATTGGAGAATGAATATGCAATTAATAGTACAATTTAGGGATGGGCCGATACCACTTTCTATGGAACGAGTACAAGTACAGAGTATTTCATTTTGGGTACTTGCTGATACGAGTACCGTTTTAAGAAAAAAGTACTTTTAAGAACTATGCAAAATGTCACATTTATCAAGCTAAAATCTGCTATTAGATGTTGATCAGCCAATTCAAATAGCTATAGAAAAGTAAATATTCCTACATATCCAGAAGAACATCGTACACATTGCAGGTCAATAATAATATTGTAATATTTATTACAGATGTCATTGGTTTACGTCTCCTTCCCTAATTAGCTAAATTGAGAAAACACGTTTGTAAACGTGAATGCAATAGCCGTTTGTGTTAGAATTTGCCCTAAGCATTGCAGACGTTTTGTGTAAGATGAGAATGCCTGTTTGATGTGACTTTCTCCAAAACAGGGATAATTACCTAATCATATATTATTCTGTTAAGGTAGCTATTTGGTTGTTTTATTATAATCGGTAGCCTACACAATTAGCTATAGCTGTATACTATCACTGTAATCTATTGAACAAATTTAAATAGGCTACATCGCATTTCCTTTAAGTTATATTTCCTAACGTTAGTATGTCAGAACTCAGAAATTCCACTGTTTTGTTCACCCAGAAGTTTTGCAAACTACCGACATTTGTGGGGCGTTCCTCATGCCGTTTGCTACAGTTATAGTATGAACCGAGTAGCATAATAACTTGCATCCTTCGTTCGTTCCTGTAGCCTACTTAAATATCCGCATTTCCTTGAGGTTTCCAATATTTTTTACCCATAATTTTACAAATATTAGGCTACATGAAAAAAGCAATGAGAAAAACGATTTCGTATTTCGCCATTTGAACTCTACTGGACAACTGCTGAGGAAAATATGTTTCTTCAATCGCTAACGCGTGGCTTGGTCTTTGGAATGATTATGCATTTTAGGCGCAATTAAATCGCTTTTCTTTATTTTTTTAAATAAATAGTTTTACAGCTTTATAAGCATGGTCTCTGAATGACGAAGTAGACTGTTGTTATCATCAATATGAAATATATGCATAGGCCTGTAAAGCGTTGCGCAGCATAACGCTCTTAAATGTGGAGGAAGTATCGGCTTGGAGTATCTGGCCTTTTTCACAAGTACAAGTACGAGTACTTATCCCCAGTATCGGGCCCGATACCAAGTACTGGTATCGGTATCGGCCCATCCCTAGTACAATTTGTGTATTGCTACTCACCTATCTTGTGCTTGTAGCGCCCCCTGGAGGTGCATGTATATGAAACTGTCTGGGTAGGTCTGGGGCATTTATCTGAACATATCCTGTGAGTTTTGTGATGATTGGACTTACGGTTGCTCATCTGTGTTCATTAATGTCCAGAGCCACACCCCTTTCGAAGTTCATTGGTCAATAACTATTTTTAATAAACTTGGTCCATTGATGATTCACTGAAATTGTGGTGGCAATTGGAGCTACGGTTTAGGAGGAGATGTCAAAAATGTGTTTTTCAAGGCGGACCTTAATGGTCCTAGAGGCTTTTTTGTAGAGCACACTGAGCTGCACCTGTGTGAAAAATTTCAAGTCAATCGGACTTACGGTGTGAGGGGCGTGGCCTTTCAAAGTTTACATTTTGAAGCCTTAATTACAGCGCCACCATGTGGCCGATTGGGTTCATATTTCTATGGAAGCACATGCACACCATTTCCAGTTATTCCAAATTTGATGTTTCTAGCTCATTCCAGCTCACGGGAATTTCAGCCGGCCGGCGTGGCAGACAACAAATAATAATAATAATAACCATTCAACACAAAAACAATAGGGTTCTACCACTTCGTGGTATAATAATAATAATAATAATAATAATAACAACAATGGAGGACAATTTCTATACATCCATTGGTGTAGAGTCATATTCCACAAGGGACGCTGGCATTCCAACCCGGCATAATAGGAAATCTGAAGTACAGTATAAGTTATTTAAAAAAAATCTATTAATAGATCCATACATATCCATATATATATCATATCCATATATATCCATATCCATATATATATCATATCCATATCCATATATATCCATATCCATATATATCCATATCTATCCATATCTATATATCCATATGTATCCATATGTATATATATATATTATACCGTATCGAAAAAATATCTATTTTATATTGTGATATCATTTTTTGGCCATATCGCCCAGCCCTAACACACACACACACACACACACACACACACACACACATAGTGGCCACAGTAGCGACCCCACAAAATATCCCTGAGTGCAGTTATATGAGCAGCGGCGCAAATGCAGTCACAGGTCTTGATTGCCCACACAAATAAAGACGGCAAAGGTGAAAATAGTAAAAAGAGGATTTAACCGCTGAATAACGCAAAAACAAAAAGTGGTCTCTTGCACTTGTTTGTACTACAACCTAGCCAGGAGGGATGACGTTTGACCCAGCACCATACAGAGAAGGGTTCTCCGGATGGCCCTGTGTACGTGACGATGTGGCTGTGAGCTGTGTGTGGGTGCAACATATTGCAGTCACAAGGTAGCTATCGATATCAAGAGAGCACATTATTACACTATTATAAAACAGACAACATGACTTTTGGATTGGGACAGAGTATGTCATGCAAACGTGACAAAATAATCCTGACTTTGTATGAGGGAACAATTATCAACACTCTGGCTTGAGAGACCACAGCCAGAGAAAGCATGATATCTCCGACATTCCTATAGTGAACTCAAATTCAACTCTGGACAACAGAGCGAACCCCCCCCCCTCCATTGTTTCCTTCTAATCAGGGACACCGGGTGTGGGCGATTAATTATCAGGGAGAAGAGCATGGCAGCAGACATTGGACCTCGTAGGGGCAACAGTTAAATACCCCGGTTTCAGAAGGTCCAGCGCGAGAGGGACGACAGCATAGTTGACTACATGTCCTGTTACTGTCACGTCTCAGCACATGACTGCGACGCACAGCGGCAAGGTCACAATGGTGAGGCAGGGGGATGGGGAGTCTATTCGACGTGACTTCCTCTAACCCGCCGACTACATAACGGTTCCACTAGATTAAGCTCCATTCACAAAGCCCACACTTCATTGTCCAGCCTGGCTTGTTTATGCATGCGTGGTCTCCATCCAAAAGCAATAAATTAGTTAGGGGGAAAAGAAAAAAAGCCTGCAATGAATGCTATTACAACACGTATTATTTAAATTGACAGAGTTGTACAAATTCACTTAATTTGACACCATTCAGCATGAAAAACTGTTGATGTGATGAAGCCTTCCTCTACACAGGAAGAAGAACTGTTGGTTTTGCAACACAATCAACAGAGTGCATTTAACAGTTATTGTGGGAAAAGGATGGATGGAGATGTATAACACAAGAAAAAGCTACAGGAGAGAACATAATATGTGATCACATATTCTGCCTGGTGATCTCCAGAGCGCATTATTGTAATGCATTAATACGACCGCTATTAATTTGAAAAACAAAAATCTGAGTTTGCGTTGCTGGCATAGTTGTGTTGCCAAGCGAATGGTACTTGCGTATAGCTATGGCAGGCTCTGAGCACGTGAAATTAAAAACGGAGCTCCTGCTTTTGGGGCTTTCTCATACGCCTGTATATTCTGCTTAAGTAAAATGTGAACTTTTGCTCCATTTTTGATGTCAACAACGTGCACACATGCAGGCCGAAGCTTTTTGCTGTGATGACTGTGACGAGCTCAGACCCGCGGTAGGCGTCACGTGACCGTGGTATTGCAGTAATCGTCCCAGCCCTACTAGGGAGTTTTTCCAAGCCACTGTGCATCACTTGTTGTTGCTTGCTCTTTGGGGCTTTAGGCTATGTATTTGTGAGAAAGTGTGTGACAATGCTGTTGTAAAAACGGCTTTATAAAATACATCTGATTGATATGCAGTCTGTAAGTCGCTCTGGATATGAGTGTTTGCTAAACCATGAACATAGCAAGAGATTAAACGTCATGAGGTAGATTTAAGAACACATGGAATCTCGTGTCAATGGTGCATTTAATTGGGAAGACTTTCCAGGCTCTTTCAAAACTCCAGAAGAACGGATGTATGGACCACCGGATGAAAGGATGCAGCCAGGCCGCGCATGACATGAAGCCATTAGCCGGTCTGAGGTAATCAAATGGCACTACAGTCTACAGACCGAGAACAGCAAGGTTTCAGTAAGTCTGTGACTCAACACAGAAGGAGGGGGAGTAAATAACAGTTTATTCTTCAGTGTTTCAACAGTGAGGGAGAGAACAGAGAGGATTTGGGGAAGCAATTGATGCCCAGCCAATGCCACTGGGAAATGCAACGCTATTGGTGAGGATGGGGAGGGGTTTCTGATAACAGACCTCTGGAAATTATTTCCAATTCACTGGTTTTGTTTTTTAACTCTGTGTTTATGTATGGCTCTACAGCCAGCCAACACAGATATGTATTTGCTCTGCCAAGCAGCTACAGTTATTTAATTTGCACCTGCATCATTCACCTCAGGGTAGTCAATTGCCATTTTGTAATCTCTGCATACTTCCCTCTTCTGGGGTCCTTGAATCACTTAAAATGTGACTGGGGAGGAATATGTGCATTGTAAAATCTTTCTTGCATTTACTGCCTATACCGTAAGCATAGAATTACTGTTGAAGTCATATCCATCAATCCTAGTTTTAAACTACAAACACAGGTAATGATGAGAGAAAGTGCAAAGGGCTTGTCAAATCAATATGGGAAAGTAAAAGGTGAATGAGTCAGTTCTGTCAAATTTGAAATTAAGGACGTTCACGGCTTCAGGCTATGAAGGCATTGAGCCAAATCAACCTTTTGACCTGGCCTCATGTCAAACGTAGTGCATTATATACAGAAAAACACTGCCATATGGCAAGCAGCTTCCCGGTATGGTAATCATATACTCAAAATCATATATCAACTGCCTGACTACCCACAACGACCTTACTGTTTTTGACTGTACGTATGGCATGTGTAAACTAAGGTCATGTTGTTGCTTGGTAACCGCAGAGCAGGCGCCAACTACTTTTCCAGCACTGCCTGCTGCGGCAGGGCTCTCTGCTCAGGGGGCATTGCCTGTCAACATATCTACCCTTTCTATGCAGGCCTGAGTCCTACACATTGACCCCGTCAACTCTTGCAAGCCCTGGACCAAGTCTTATTAAGGTCCAAGTTTTGAGATGCCTCAAAATCTATTTAGAGTGTTGAGAGAAAGTTTGGAAAGCATTATCAGAACCTCTGTGTGAATGTAATCAGTACTTGTGTAGCTTAGTTTGTAGAGTGGGGCACTAGTGTTGCCTGGGTTGTTAACTTCACATGGGGGACAAGTACATCAGGTACAAAAATGAATGAACACATTAAATTGCTCTAGATAGGAGGTGTTTGGCTCGAGGTCACGCAAGATTTGTATTCTTGTGGTAAAACCCCAGTCTAGAACGCCATATAAAAGTATGGATAATAATGACAAGTGAGATCTCAAAATAAACATATCGTGTGAGTTTTGCAAACTGGAGACTTTTGGCAATCTAAAGCTAAACAAAATGTCTTCTTATTCCGAGTGCTTACAAACACTGACATTAAAATACCTGTAACAGCAGTATTTGCAGATCCTAAAAGTAATTTAAACAAAGATGGTAATTCTCCAGCAATGCTAACTGAGGATTACTCTATGTCTCAATAAATGTGACCATGGATCTTGTACAGAAATTGGAAAAGACGGTAAAAGTAAGTTCACCCAATTCTACTATCTAGTACATAAGAAAAACAGTAAGTGGTTCAGGGGCAGATTCTCACTTTTGAATATTTTATAATAGGTTATGCATTTTAACACTCAAATATGAATGGAAAAAATATTACAAACTTGATCAAAGTTTTCCAACAATGAAAATGAATAATGTCATTTTATCAGATGGCCATCTGCCAATTTTTAGAGAGTGAAAGCAACATGCATAATTTCACCAGAGGTTAGTTATTCTGACTGTCAGTGTGATGTGCACCAGTTGATCAAATGTACAGTGATATGTCACTCAACTTTATCTTCAAAAGTTGGCAAGACTTAATCTAGATAGATTAATTCCCCATATCCCCATGTTGTGTAGCAATTTACCCTGCTCTGGTCTTTAACTGGAAAGGAAAGTGGAACTATCGTTGTAACTTGACACACCCTGACAATGAATGGCCAGTGTTAGCCAACTGGGGCTAGCCAACTGGCAACCAGAGCCTAGGCAGCCGCAGAGCTTCACAGTGTTCTGGAAATACAGACAGCTCTCCAAGTTTCCACTCTGACTTCACAGCTCGCATTATTTCATTAAGAGAGGTATTCCGGAGAGAAGGCAGGCGACGGAAGGCGGATGAGGGAAAGGAGAAGAATCACAGCTCCAACTAAACAGGAAACCCTGTGGAATGTCTTTTTCACCACGGGCCAGGCGGGGCCTTAAAACCCAGCTCTCTGTGCCTCAGTCCAAAACCTGCATCAACTTGGGGCATGGTTATACATGCATGCACACAGGACCACACATGCACCAACCCATATGTAAATGCAAAAACATGCACAGACACACACCCACCCAATCTTACTGTGTGTGTATTTGAACATGCGTATGCACTTGCGCACAAGGTAAATGATTACAATACCTCAGAAAAGCAGACCACAGCCAAAACAAAGACGAAAAAACATGAAGTTGAATAGTCTGGCAAAACAGTCATCACCTAGCAACACCAACCAAGCTCTAGGTTTACCAAGGATCCCAGGCATGCAAATAACAACTGACCATGGAACCAGATACCGGTGAGAAAATGGGATGTCTGCTTCCTACATAAGTGCTGGTAACAGACGCATGACAACACAACCAGTTGTAAGTCATTCTATTCTGGAAGCGTTGATACAAAAAGCCCTGCAACAGTTGGCCAATCGCCGCTCTCCAATCAGCCCAGGTCCATCCAATCGAGTGGGCCCGCAGGTCAGATGAGTCAGATTAAGAGATTATATAAACGTCTCAAACCCACTGGCTGTTCTTTTCATTTGAGTACATAATATTCAGACTGGCTGATTCCTTTCCAAAAAGGATTGTAAAAACTCACATCCCCTAACAACTGCACAAGATCTAAAAGTGAAACGCTATAAGCAGTACAAAAAAAAAGCAAACTGCAGACAGTCTAATGGACACAGCATAGAGCCAGTAAACAAAAAGTTGCTGGTTCAAATCCCTGTTCCGAGCATGAAGAAAAATCTGCTAAACGTAGATTACCTTAGATAAGAGAGTTTGATAAAATGACCAAAATATAATTTCAAATAACTTTCACAATAATTATAAGCACTTAAATTCCTAGTGGTTTCTTGATTTATTGAAAATCAGAACTTGAAAAATACATCAGATTCCAATCTATCATAATGTGTTATTATTCCCAGATAGACGGGGATTCTGTGTTCTCTTTATGTGCTCTTGCCATTATTGGTTGGTTGCATAAGAAGCAATCGGGTTGTTCCTTAGGATTTTAAATTTAAACAAAACCTTATACACAAGGAAGACAAGGTCAGAAAGTTATTATTTTGTTATTTTTTTGGACCTGAATGCAAAGCCAAAAAAAGTAATTGAATTGCTCCATCTTCCTTGGAGATCTACATCTTAAATAACTGAGAAAGATAAATGGTAGATACTAGTGTAACTAGTTTTTTTCTCCAAAAATGTATTCTTTTCTAAATTTAAAAAAATATAAAAAACTTGTAGAATCGCAATATCATCGTGTAGTGAGCCAAGTATTGGGAAATTATGGTATCATGAAGTCCGAGGCAATTCCCACCACTAGATGTTATACACATGTACACAAGTGTATTCTACTGCTTTTTTCTATTTGTTTTTATTACTAGTTAACATTATGAAGCATACCCTTATATCCTAAATATACTAACATTTGAAGCAAATTTAATTTGCAAATTGTAGCACAAAGATGTTTTGAGGCCCATACATGTTCATTTGGGATTATGAATGTTCACAAACGTTGACTTGGAAATATCCATTGTCCATTGGAAATCTATTGAAATTAATAATATAGCAAATTTAAAAAGAAATTCCATTTCAAGTTGACATTCAACAGTGGGCATTGGACCGATCACCATTTTACTTGTAGTAATTAGTACTCCAACTAAATTTAAATGTCAATGATGTCCAAGCTAAATTGAAGGGGTCTGAAGGTCATAAATATAATTAATAGAATTGACCTAAGATTGGGATTACAGCTACAATGTTTGCAGCAATACGCTGTGACTAATGATCGAAGGCACAACGGAAATGCTTTGCCAAATAGTGAATATGATTATGTTAAATAGTGTTTAAGCTACAATACAGCAGTTGAATAACTCAAAATGTGTGCATGTTATTTTTGGATAGATCTATGAAAATGTTGACTGCATGTCAGCTTCCAAATGTGTAAAACACAAACATCATTATTTTAGTGATTAAGACATAGCCTTTCACTGCCTTTCTGAACACTCCAGAAATCAAAGGGGTGATGTTGAATGAGGTTAAAATCATGTAGAACAACTAGGGATGCAGCAATTAACAGATTTCACTATTGACCACGATTTAAAAGGTCACGGTTTTGTTACCGTAAAGGCTCAGCTACACTAAGTGATTCAGTTTTCACTCTGAAAATAGGGAGACATGTTACATTATTTTTCTATGAACAATAGCTGCACAGTGAGGAAAATGAAACAAACATTGCAGGTGCAACCTGCAGACTGAACGAAAACACAAGTGACACCAGCTTAAAATGCTGGGACAGAGGGGGGCTACCTACATTATACTATTAGCAAAACAATGGTTTCCAATGGAATCTTGACATTAGCACAAAATTCAACAAAATGAAAAAAAAGTCAATATTTTTCTATAATTCAAGCATGGTCCCATAATATTTACCACCGCATTTGTTTTACACTGCTGCAAATATGGAAGTATATTTTCGCTCTATTAGTGTTTGTCTATTGAACGAGGCCAGCTAGGTGCCTCTGTCATTGTTCAAACGTCACAATGCATTTGTATTTTTAAAGAACAGTAAATAGTCCTTACTTATCCAAATGGATAAGACCTGGATTTCTCCCCATCACTCACTAATCCGAAAGCATATGAATAGGTGTACTATACATTTAAGATGATTTCTGAGGAATTGTTGCTTTGTCTATCTAATTGTGTAGTTTTGATATTAGACACTTCTGCCGTAAGCAAAGTCAGTGTCTTGCCTGTTAACTTAATACTTGTTTTATAAACATATAATTAACATGACAAATACTATGTGCATTTTGTAATACAGCATTTCAACGTGTAGGTATATAATTGTTTTGATAAGGGATTGACATTAACGCTTGTTCGGGTGTCTGGGACAAGTTAAAAACGCAGTCAGATAAGGAGAACGTAAACTGCACTTGCCTGAATGGACAAATGAAATACATAGTAATTTAAGAAGTAGGCCTACAGTGATTGAGCTAAACAAATTAACACGGAATTGGTGTCTTGGGATCTCTTATATTGCAATGAAATTGATGTGTGTGTTAGGTGTGCCTGTGATTTTACCTCATGTTCTCAAACACGGCATTGGTCTTCCAGATTATTAGAGTACAAGAAGACCAGTTAACCTAATGACATTCTGCACTCTTCAGACTGTGCGTGGTTAGTGTGGGTGGTCACACTGACACACAGCTCTGTTTACAGGGTGCAAGTACTCAGTGTTGGGGGTAACGAGTTACAAAGTAACGGATTACAGTAACGATATTACTGTTTTGGGTAACGAAGTAAAGTAACGCATTACATAAAAAATATCGGTAACTACATTACTTTACTAGACCATAGGAACGCGCTTTCCTGCGTTACCCAAGCAGTGTTTGCCTGTGTGTAAAGTTCTGATCTGTTTAAGTGGTGCGTGCATGCGTGCTGCCTGTGTGTGTGCTTGCCTAGGCACTGTTGCCATAGAGATCGATTTGAGTGACATAGCTGCTGGTGCGAAGGAGGGAATATATACGGTCTGTGAGATGGAGATGAAGACAGGTGATTTCGGCCAGTGGCGATGTTCACATTACCTTTAGTTTATTGCTCGAAAAGACAAAAATATTAGTGTGCAACCTGTCTAAGCATTTGTCAGCCCAGCATGGCAATACAAAATGTGTAAAGATCCTGCTTGCCGGTCTATGATGAGTGGATAGGGTTTATTGTATGCTTCCCCTTCCCCTGTCGAACATTGAGTTGCCCAGGTTTAGAAAAAGACTAGATAAAATACCCGCGACTCGCAAGCCAACGTCCGACAGGATAACATTTTCCCATTACCTGGACAAGTGTTATTCCGATATGGAATCGAAGCTCAAAAATAAATTTCAAGTCCCCGGATCATGCGTCTACTACCGCGGACATTTGTGATAATTGCAACACACATTAATTCTTTAACCAATTTGTGACGGATGCTGCTCGGCGAAACATTACGCCTCCCGCCGGTTACTGCATTGCGCAGCT
>JACXGM010038040.1:0-10939 GCA_016801145.1 Umbra pygmaea
TCCGGACCCCCGTCGCTGACGCCCGGACCCCCGTCCGGACCCCCGTCGCTGACGCCCGGACCCCCGTCTAATACAGACAGTGCACGTTGGGAGACACGGTTACACTTTATTTGGAGAGTCTGACATTCCATCTGTATGTGCTCTACAGATAGTTTGTTGATGAAATGACTATGAACAAACTATGAACAAACCATCTGTTGATAAGCAACTAATTGTGTATTTTAAGGGTAGGGGTAAGTTTAGAATATGTTTTAGGGTAATGGTTAAGGTTAGGTTTAACAGAAGGGGAATGGTTAAGGTTAGGATTAGGGTTAGGGTTAGTAGATAGATTGTTAAAATGTTGTTGACAGTATGCAGATAATATGTAGAGCATCTAGAGATGGACTCTCAAAATAAAGTGTTACCGGAGACACTCTCTCATACGGGTGGCTCCAGAGAGAACGGGCGTAGCCTGGTTTGCTGAGATTATTCAGATGTTATACACCCATCCATGGTGCATCCCATTCAGACGGGATGCCCTGACTCAGGCAGGGGGAACATTATTCTCCACCCCAACCCTGACTCAATCCCTGTGGGTTTGTCTCCTGAACGGGAGAAGCTAAGATGCAGGGGGTTGTAGTTTGACGTCATTCGAACAATACAATGCGCACAAGCTATATTTACAGCAAAGAATTACGCATACTAGTGGACACCTTTTGCTAATTGGTGTGCGTCACGTGAGGTGGACCCTCAATCCTATGAGGTTAACACAGTCCTAAGTTTCCTTCAATATTTGATAGAGGAAAAGAAATCACCAGAGACCATTAAGGTATATGCGTCAGGTATTTCGGCTTGCCATGACAGATGGGCAAACTCTTCTGTATTTGCCCACACTCTGGTTTCACGTTTTCTGAAGGGGGCACGCAGACTATGCCCCTTGATCAGGCCAGGACTCCCCAAGTGGGACCTGTCACTAGTCCTGGAGACCTTACAGGAACTCCCATTTGAACCTTTAGAACAGATTTCTTTAAAAATGCTGTCTATTAAAACTGCACTCCTTATCGCCTTGGTCTCGTCTAAGAGAGTGAGTGACTTGTGTGCGCCTTTGGTCCAACCGGGTTGTTGCATTATCAATGGTGATAATAGCAAGGCCGGTTTGAGAGCAAATCCAATTTTTACTCTCAAAGTTATCAAGAGCTTCTACAGGTCTAGAATTTTAGAGTTGAGGGCTTTTTCCTCTCCTCCTTTTTGAGGTGAGACGAAAAAGAAGCAACACCATTTATGCCCAGTCAGGGCTTTGAGTGTGTATATTAACAGAACTGCTACTTTGAGATCATCCCAGCAGCTGTTCGTGTGCCATGGAGCTGCCAAGAGGCGCGCTCCTTTGTCCAAGAGCCAATTGGCTCACTGGGTATGTGAGGCTATTGAACTAGCTTACGTATCTAGAGGTCTGCCAGCACCTGAGGGAGTAAGAGCTCACTCCAAGAGACTTCGGGAATGGCATGGGCCAGAACTGGAGCTGTGGTAGGAATAGATACAGGTACAGGGACATAGGCAGGGACAGGCAAAGGGTCTGGGACAGGCACAAGGCTTAGGACAGACACAGCGACTGAGACAGTGTCAGGGAAGCAGGCAGGCATAGAGACCGGAATTGTGGCAGAGATAAGTGTCGAAGCAGGGACATGGACTAAGGAAGGGGCTGGACCTGGGGCAGTTGCAGGGGATGAAGTGGGGACTGCAACAGGTGATAGGGAAATGGACCATGGCTGGACAGCTGTATCCAAAGGTGGTGGCAGCTCATCGGCAACATCCAGTGGGCGAAACCCAGTGGAGACCTCTGGTGGTCGAGACCCGGTGGAGACCTCTGGTGGATGAGACCCGGTGGAGGCCTCTGGTAGACGAGACTCGATGGAGACCTCTGGTGGACGAGACCTGGTGGAGACCTCTGGTGGACGAGACCCTGGTGGAGACCTCTGGTGAGAGATTAGGACCCTGACATGAGGTACGGATGTAATTACAGGAGAATGAGGTGCCCTGACAGGAGACTGAGTGGCCGTGACAGGAGACTGAGGGGCTGTGACAGGAGACTGAGGGGCCGTGACAGGAGACTGAGCCAGAGGGGTTATCAGAAGGCTGTAGAGGGAGTGTGGTAGCTTCCAGGGCAGACAGCAGGTGTGGAGAACAGGCAATAACCCGTTTAAGCAGGAAGATCTCAGCTTCCTTATCGAGCGCACCCAGGCTTACTCTCCAGGAAAAGAGCTTGCCGATGAGCCTTCTTGGCGGGCTGCTCGGAGGCGGCCATCTTGGCGAGCTGCGGGGCTTTGGCCATCTTGGGCTGCAGGGCGGCAGCCATCTTGGGCTGGGAAGTGGCCATCTTGGACTGCGAGCAGCAGCCATCTTGGACTGAGGGGGAGGGTAAGATGTACCTCCTCTCTCCTTGAATGGCTCGAGGCGCATGCCAGCCTATTGAGCCTCCTTAAAGTACTGGCTTTCCGCCTCACTGGTCCAGTTGCCTAAAGAGCACTGTTCCATACGTAGGCTGGAAATACTGTCACATTCAGAGTAGGATGAAGGGCAGGAGGCTTTCGCAATCTAATAATGGTTTTATTAAAGGTAACTATAACTTAAGAGATTTACAGAAATAACACAGGAGATAATAGGAACGCTTAACAGGCTAAAATCTTCAAACAACAATTTTCTATTTAAACTGGCTTAATGAGTTATTATGTTTGAAGATACCTGTGATACTACTTAAAAGAAAATGGCCTGCTTGAGGTATCACAACAATATAATTATTTCCTATAAAGGGCACCAATAATATTGTCCAGGCGATTTTAGAATGTCTTTATGGAATAAGCAATAATTCAGTTATTTTCACAACTGTTTTGTTTTGCATATGAAAGACAGGCATGTATGGATGACAAAAGGCACTTTTTCTATGAACAGAGACATAATGAAATAAGATGTTTAACCTTCAGAAAAAGCTGTTTGCGCACCACAGGTTTTTAAAGTAAATATTTTATGAGCTCTTTTTTCCAGACGTGTATCATTTTTGATTAATGTATACTTTTTTATCTATTCTGTTTTATTATGTCAATATAAGGTCAAACTAGCATATCTCTTCATGTTTTGTCACTTGTTATTGTCAGCTGCGAGTAGGTCAATGAGGAGTCAAGGCAAGGTTTTGGCATTTTGGTATACTTATACAGCAGCAAACAAAATCATAATAATCCACTGAATTCTGTGGTGGACTAGGGCTTCTCGAATCAAGAATGGACCGCACGGAATATGCAGGCTCACCCTCGATCTTCAATGGAGGAGAAACCATACGTGGGCGGCGTTCCAAGCCTCCTCCGCAAGTCAGAACCAGTCATCCCCGATGGGGGCCTGTGTTTGACTTGGGTGCCAGGGGGCCGGGACCGGCTGAAAACCTAAAACCCACTGGAAAAGTGTTAGTTGTGTGGAGGAATGGCGCAGGGAGTTCTGGGCATATTCCGCCCACGGCAGAACCTTCGCCCATTCCCCGGGCCGGTCCTGGCAATAGCACCGCAAGAACCTGACTACCACCTGATTGACATGTTCCACCTGCCCGTTTGATTCCGGATGGTACTCGGAGGTGAGGCTCACCGCGACCCCCAGCCATTCCATGAAGGTTTTCCACACCCTCGAAGTGAACTGAGGGCCACGGTCAGACACTATATCCTCCGGGATGCCATAATGCTGGAAAATGTGGGTAAAAAGGGCCTCCGCGGTTTGTAGGGCCGTAGGCACCCCAGGTAGAGGGAGGAGATGGCAAGCCTTCGAAAACCTGTCTACAACTACCAAGATCACAGTACAACCCTCAGACCTAGGAAGGTCCGTTAGAAAATCTATCGATAGATGCAACCAGGGCCGTTGTGGCACAGGAAGAGGCAATAAGTTCCCTGCAGGAAGATGCCGCGGTGCTTTACTCTTAGCGCACACCTAGCAGGAGGACACGTACTTCCACACATCCTTGGCTAGTGTGGCCCACCAGTACCTCCCCGCAAGACACCCTATTGTATGACTGATGCCGGGATGACCCGAGGAGAGGGATGTATGGGCCCACTTAATCAATTTGTCTTGGACAGACACGGGCACGTATTGGCGACCTTGAGGACAGCACGCAGGCATATGTGCCTGTGGTACTACCGGTTCTATACTTTGTGGTCTCTCCTTGGAGTCAAATTACCAAGAAAGGGCATCGGCTTTACGGTTTTTGCTCCCTGGTATGTATGTCAGGGTATACGAAAATCGTGAGGTACTGTGCCCAACGAGCCTGGCGCGGGTTCAAACTCCTCGCTGCTCGGATATACTCTAGATTGCGATGGTCGGTCCAAATGAGGAAAGGGTGTTTAGCCCCCTCTAACCAGTGTCTCCATGCCATTAGGGCTTTGACGACAGACAACAACTCACGATCGCCAACGTTGTAGTTACGTTCGGTGTGCGTCAACTTCTTCGAGTAAAATGTACAGTGACGGAACTCCGCAGGGGTGCCTGATCTCTGTGAAAGTACCGCCCCTATTCCACTCTCCGATACATCCACCTCCACCACGAACTGCAACGTTGGGTCAGGGTGTGCCAACACAGGAGCGAACGAGAACAGAGTCTTCAGTGAGGTGAAGGCACTGTCCGCCGCAGGCGTCCACCGCTACTTGGTTGGCCCCCCTTTCAGCAGGGACGTGATCTGAGTTACAACCTGACCAAAAACACAAATGAACCTCCGGTAATAATTTGCAAAACCTAGGAAGCGGTGTACTGGCTTCACTGTAATCCGGGTCGGCCAATTATGCACGGCGCAGATTCGGTCCTCCTCCATCTCCACCCCAGTCGAGGAGATGCGATAACCCAGAAAGGAGACGGCTATTTGAAAAAAAAGCACTTCTCGGCTTTGACCTTTGGGTCATGCTCCAGCAGTCTTCCCAGCACCCGGCGAATGAGAGAGACATGCTGCTCGCATGTGGCAGTGTACACCAAAATATCATCGATATACACTACCACACCGTGACCAATCAAATCCCAGAAAATCTCGTTCACGAATGCCTGAAAGACCGCCAGGGCATTCATGAGCCCGTACGGCATGACCAAATACACACTATTACAACACTATTATAACATGTACAACACTATTACAACACTAACCACACTATTACAACACTATTATAACATGTACAACACTATTACAACACTTACCACACTATTACAACACTATTACAACACTATTACAACATGTACAACATTATTACAACACTATAACACACTATTACAACACTATTACAACATGTCCAACACTATTACAACACTATTACACACTATTACAACACTATTAAAACATGTACAACACTATTACAACATTATAAAAACATGTACAACACTATTACAACACTATTACAACACTATTACAACATGTACAACACTATTACAACATTATTACAACACTATAACACACTATTACAACACTATTACAACATGTCCAACACTATTACAACACTATTACACACTATTACAACACTATTAAAACATGTACAACACTATTACAACATTATAAAAACATGTACAACACTATTACAACACTATTACAACACTATTACAACATGTACAACACTATTACAACACTATTACACACGATTACAACACTGTTACAACACTATTACAACATGTACAACACTATTACAACACTATTACACACTATTACAACACTATTAAAACATGTAAAACACTATTACAACATTATAAAAACATGTACAACACTATTACAACACTATTACAACATATACAACAACATTACAACACTATTACAAACCTTACCACACTATTACACACTATTACAATACTTCTACAACACTATTACAACATGTACAACACTATTACAACACTATTAAACCGTAATGCAACACTATTACAACACTATTTCAATATGTACAACACTATTACAACACTATTACAACACTATTACAACACTTACCACACTATTACACACTATTACAACAATATTACAACATGTACAAATGTATTACAACACTATTACAACACTATTACAATACTTACCACACTATTACAACACTATTACAACATGTACAACGCTATTACAGCACTATTACACACTATTACAACACTTTTACCACACTATTACAACACGTACAACACTTACCACACTATTACACACTATTACAACAATATTACAACATGTACAAATGTATTACAACACTATTACAACACTATTACAATACTTACCACACTATTACAACACTATTACAACATGTACAACACTATTACAACACTATTACACACTATAACAACACTATTACAACATGTACAACACTATTACAACACTATTACAACACTAATACAACACTATTACAACACTATTACAACACGTACAACACTATTACATATTGCTAACATGATGCTAGTATATTTTTAGTAAGATATTAGCATGATTAGCATGATGCTAGCATGTTTTTGGTAAGATATTCTAATATGCTATTGGGTGTGCTATGGTGTTGGCTGTTGTATAGTGTAGGCTTTTATTGGGTATGGTGTCTGGTGGGCTGTGGTGTTAGGTATAGCATGGGTTTGTAAATGCTGTGGTGTAGTGTTAGGTGTGTGTCATTTAGTGTTGTGTGTGGTGTTGGGTGTGGAGTGGTACACTGAATGCTTATGGAGGGGTACACTTGAACACTTATATTGTTAAGACTAATAGTACTAGGATGACTATCTATTAAAGTGTAGTGTCATGTTAATTAATCAGTGGCCTTGTTTATAACTCCCAGGGCAGAACCCTTTGATGTTGTTTTTAATTAAACCCTTTGATCTCTTAAAGCTCCACTGTGTATTTCTTTGAGTTGATTCTTAGCAAAAAAACATTTGTTCTTTCACAAATATGTGCTCATTCAGGTGTAATTACTTCCAGTGTAGAATCTTCCATTAACAATACATGCAATCATGCCCGCTCACCATGTTACGCCTCCATCTTTAAAATACATTAGCCAAAGAGGGACATACCTGGAAATTCAAGCTCGGCCATTCGCGCCGTGACGAATGCCAGGGGGAGATTACTAACGACTGCCGGGAAATTTCAAAGTCTGTTGAAGATGTAAGATCATGCCTGTTCTCGAGGACATGTAATAGTAGCGCTGGCTCAAGCTATAAAGTAGTCAAGAACGTTCGGCTGGCAACACAAACAGGGATTTTTCGTTTCAAAATAATAGCGCTCGTGGTTCATTGCAATAATCATTGCTTATTCATTGCATGTCCACGTTCACGTTTTGCTAAAATTAGTATTCTGTTTGAATAAAACAGACTCTAGTGAATGTTTTTCAAATGTAATCGTGTTTTCACATGAGACACTGACAATATATTCAATCAAATTGTGTGTAAAACATATTTGTTACTTTTATTAATAAAACAAGTTAAATTATTATTTTTGCTATCACATGCTCTTATTGTTTCTTTACACACAATACAATTACATTTGGTTATAATTCACGGGCTGTGTAGTGAATTAACAATCACTATTGCAATGAATCAAAACGAGCGCTATTGCTTTGAAAGAAAAAACGAATATCCAGGTTGACGTTGCTGGTATAAATATGCGGTTCCTTGTCATATACATTTTCACCAGCAGATGGGAGCAGATCTTACACAATGCAGCTTTAACGAGCACCTGTGATGTGTCACACAATATCGCTGTTACAAATCTCCTCAGATTTATTGTAGTTGTGAAGGTATAGCTGTCTTCACACAGCTGTAGTTTCAAAACTATACATCCCACAGCTTAGAATCTTATATCGTTGGAATCGGAAGAACCAGACCGACATTTTGATATATAATATGTCTATGAACCCACAAAACTGTAGACACAGTGACAAGTTAGAAATAGGGTTCATTTTTAAAGCTATTAATGTGCCTGTTTCAATGAATGTCTATGGAGAATGTGAGTTCCAAACAAATGATCATAGTGTAAAAACTACTAAGTTTATGGCTTAGATTTTGGTATCGTTAGTGGCAGGAGGAGTAGATTAACGTTTTGATATAACATTTGTGTATGTGGAGTGAAAAATGTAGGATTGGCGGCAGTTTAGAAATTGTTTCAAGATTAGGCAGGTAAGAGCTGCATCCACCTTAGCTCCACTCTAGCTAGTCCATTCATTCCTATGGCACGATTTTTTCGTTACAAAAGCGGTAATTGACGAACAACCGTTTTATGAAACCTTCCACAAAACGGTACGAATTTGGAGGGAAACGAGCCGCACGTGTCGGTACCTGACAGTGTATGTAGTGTCAAAACTCTGGGAGTAGTGTCACTTTGAAGAATTTCTCCATTCATTCCTATGGGACTCTTTTAAACGCTATTATTTTGAAAACCATTTTTCAAAATCTTTCACGAAATGACAGGAATGTTAAGGGGAACAAGCCGCACGTTTCGGTACCTTACTTGATGTTTTAGCATAAAAACTCTGGGAGCAGTAGCGCACTGAAAATGTGGCCAATTCATTCCCTATAGGATTTTTTCGCCACGAAAACGGTAATATTTCGCGAATCATTTTACGAAACCTTCCACAAAACAATAGCAACTGGATCGGGATCGGGCCGCACGTTTTGGTACATTACTCTATGTATCAATATTTGAAGCTCTGGGAGGAGTAGGGCGGCAAGTTTTGGCTATAAGTTGAATAATAATAATAACTAGAATAGGTACAATTTCTGGGGAAATTGTGTGAAGTGTTCTTGCCGCCACTAGTAGCATGATTAGCACGATGCTAGTATTATAAACCTATTGCTCGAATAATGCTAGCATGGTTTCATAGAGAAATTAACATGATTAGTATAATGCTCACATGTTTTTAGCAATACATTACTATGATTAAAAATATGCTAGTATCTTTTTGGTAAGATATTATCATGATTAACCTGATGCTAGCATCATAAAATATGTTGCTAGCTTGATGTTAGTATGTTTTTTAGTAAGATATTAGTATAATTACCATGATGCTAGCATGTTTTTCATAAGATATTAGCATGATTAACATGAAGGTAGCATGATAAACATGTTGCTAACACAATGCTAGCATGATAAACATGTTGTTTACATGAGGCTAAGATGTTTTTAGTAAGATATTAGCATGATTAGCATGATGCTAGCATGATAAACATGTTGCTAGCATGATACTAGCATGATAAACATGTTGTTTACATGATGCTAACATATTTTAGTAATATATTAGCATGATTAGCAGGGTGCTAGCATAATAAACCTGTTGCTAACATGATGCTAGCATGATAAACATCTTGCTTACATAATGGTAGCATGTTTGTAGTACGATATTAGTAGGATTAGCATGATGCTAGCATGTTTTTAGGAAGATATTAGCATGATGCTAACATGTTTGTTAAAAGATATTAGTATAATGCTAGCATGTTTTTAGTAACATATTAGCATGATAAACATGATGCTAGTATAATAAACCTGTTGCTAACATGATGCTAGCATGATACACATGTTGCTTACATGATGCTAGTATGTTTTTAGTAAGATATTATCATGATTAACATAATGCTAACATGTTTTTAATAAGATATTAGCATGATTAGTATGATGCTAACATAATAAACATGTTGCTAACATAATGCTAGCATGATAAACATGTTGCTTACATGATGCTAGCATGTTTTTAGGAAGATATTAGTAAGATAAGTGTGATGGTAGCATGGTGCTAGCATGATAAACATGTTGCTAGCATGTTTTTAATAAGATAGTAGTATGATTAGCATGATGCTAACATGTTTTTAGTAAAATATTAGCATGATTAGCATGATGCTAGTATAATAAACCTGTTGCTAACATGATGTTAGCATGATAAACATGTTGCTAGCATGTTTTTAGTGAGATATTAGCATGATTAACATAATGCTAGCATGTTTTTAGCATGATTAGCATGATGCTAGTATAATAAACCTGTTGCTAACATAATGCTAGCATAATAAACATGTTGCTTACATGATGCTAGCATGTTTTTAGGAAGATATTAGTAAGATAAGCATGATGCTAGCATCATGCTAGCATGATAAACATGTTGTTAGCATGTTTTTAGTAAGATATTAGTATGATTAACACAATGCTAACATAATACTAGCATGATTACATGTTGCTACCATGATACCGATGTGTTATTAGTATAATATTAGCATTATTAACTTGATAAATATATTGCTAACATGATACTAGCATGTTTTAGTAATATATTAGCATGATTAACATGATGCCAGTATGATGCTAGCATATCTATAGTAAGATATTAGTATAATAAGCATGATGCTAGCATGTTTTTAGTAAGATATTAATATGATTAGCATGATGCTAACAAGATAAACATGTTACTAGAATGATGCTAGCATGTTTTTAGCAAGATATTAGCATGATTAACATGTTGCTAGCATGATGCTAACATGCCACTATTACCATGATTGACATGATGCTAGCATGATTAATAGTGTTAGGTGTAACTGTTTCAAGTGTTTGGATTGGGCGGAGTAACAGGCTAGAGTGTTTGGATTGGGCGGAGTAACTGGGAAGGGTGGGTGGAGTAACTGTGTGGAGTGGGTGAAGTAACTGGTTGGAGGGGGCAGATTATATTGGTAAAGGGTTTTGAGTGGGTGGAGTAACTGGGTGGAGTGGGTAGAGTAAATGTGGGGAGTGGTTGGAGTGGGCTGAGTAACTGTTCGATTTAGCAGAGGGGGTGGAGTCAACGGGTGGACTGGGTGGAGTAACTGGCTGAGTATTTGGAGTGGGCGGATTAACCAATTAGAGTGGGCTGGAGTGTTTGGAGCGGGCGGAGTAACTGGGTGGAGTGGTAGGAGTAACTGTGTGGATTGTTTGGAATGGGCGGAGTAATCGATTGGAGAGGGCAGAGTAACTGGGTGGAGTGGGAGGAGCAACTGT
>JACXGM010038041.1:0-10939 GCA_016801145.1 Umbra pygmaea
TAGATTTTTTTCACATTCCCAGTGGGTTAGACATTTGCACTCAATTAGTGTTTGGCAGCATTGCCATTAAATTGTTTAACAAAAGTTTTGGGTAGCCATTTTTTAAAAGCTTCCCACAATAAGTTGGGTGAATTTTGGCTCACTCCTCATGACAGAACTGGTGAAACTAAGTCAGGTTTGTAGGCCTCCTTGCACACACATTTTTAGCTTTTCCCCTGCATTTAATAAAGAATTAAGGCCAGGGCTTTGTGATGGCCACTCCAATACCTTGACTTTCTTTTCCTTCAAGCATTTTACCACAACTTTGGAAGTGTGCTTGTGGTCATCCTACATAATTGTGAGTAGCAAAAAAGTATGTGAACCTCTAGGATAAACAAATAATTTGAAGGTGAAATTAAAATCAGGTGTGCTCAATCAATGGGATGGCGATCAGGTGTGACTGGGCACCCTGTTGTATTTAAAAAGAAAAGGATCTTTCAAAGTATGATTGTCACAACACATGTTTGTGGAAGTGTACCGTGGTATGAACAAAGGTGATTTCTCAGGATCTTTGAAAAACATTTGTTGATGCTCATCAGGCAGGCAAAGGTTATGAAACCATCTCTAAAGAATTTGAACTCACTAATCCACAGTCTGACAGATGTGTACTAATGGAGGACTTTGAAGACCATTGTTACCCTCATCAGGAGAGGTCGACCAACAAGGATCCCTACAAGAACAAGGAGTGTCATAGTCCGCAAAGTCACAGAGGAAGACAGTGTAACTTTTAA
This sequence comes from Umbra pygmaea, assembly GCA_016801145.1. Classification (NCBI taxonomy): domain Eukaryota; kingdom Metazoa; phylum Chordata; class Actinopteri; order Esociformes; family Umbridae; genus Umbra; species Umbra pygmaea. The sequence continues at coordinate 771 of JACXGM010038041.1, forward strand.
GCAACTAAAGGCCTCTTTAACATTGGTAATGTGAATGTTCATGAGTCCACCATCAGGAGAACACTGAACACCAATGGTGTGCATGGCAGGGTTACAAGGACAAAGCCACACCTCTCCAAAAAGAAAATTGCTGCCTGTCTGCAGTTTGCTCAAGTTTATGCTGAGGAGCCAGAAAGCCATTGGAAAAAGTAGAACTTGTTGTATTAAATGAGATGCATTATGTTTGGTGAATGGAAAATACTAAATTTCTTAAGTATAATGTCAGGAAATCTTTCTGTAAATTGAATCTCAAGAAAAGGTAGGTCATGCGGCAAGACACTGACCCTAAGCACACAAGTTGTTTGAGCAAAGAATGGATAAAGAAGAATAAAGTAAATGTTTTGGAATTAAATGTCAAAGTCCTGACCTTGTGAAAGCATCTTAAGCAAGCAGTTCATAAGAGGAAACCCATCAACATTACAGATTTGAATATGTTCTGTATGGAAGAATGGGCTAAAATTCCTTGATCAACAGTTACCAGAAACGTTTAGTTGCAGTTATTGCTCCACAAGGAAGTCACACCAGATAATGAAAGCAAAGGTTCACATACATTTTATCATTTCCTTCAATGAATAAACAACCAAATATGCATTTTCTTCTAATTTGTTAAATTGGGTTTAACAAATTATTTTTGTTAAACCCAATTTTCTAAAATTTACTTTTAGGACTTCTGACATTTATACATAAAAATATACATTTCTAAAGGCTGTACAAACTTCAAGCATGATGATTCAATTCATTTTAAATTGTTTTCTGTGATCTCAGTCTGTACTGTAGGCCTGATTGTGTTTGCTCTGTGAAACTGGCCATACAGTCTGAGCTGGTCTCTGTGTGAAACTGGTTCAAACCATTCGTGCAGTTCAAAACCACAAGAGCACTTCATACAGTAGCAATGGTTGAATGATGGACTGGTGAAATCTGTTTTAAAATCTGTTAAGATTTTCCATCGACAGTATACAGACATCTGAAGAAGATTGCTTGATTATTTTCACTGGTTTTCTCTGAAACATTATATAAAAACTTTCCAAATCATACATTATATATATAGATATATATTTTTATAATACACAGCCAATTGTATTATCCCCCAAACATTTCATTTTAGTCTGTAGTACAGCTGATTTATTTAATATTATTTTATAATTATTTATTTATTATGTATTTATAAATGTTGAGCACCAAACATTATACAAAGAACCCAGATATGGACACAAACTCACTGGCCACTTCATTAGGTACACCTTGCTAATATCGGTTTTGACCCCCTTTTGCCTTTAGAATTGTTTTTATTCTTTGTGGCATAGGACCATTTCGGACGATTCTCTGTAAACCCTAAACTTGTTTGAGCTTGAAAATCCCAGTAGACCAGCACTTTCTGAAATACTCAAACCAGCCACTATAAAGTAACTTAAAACACCTTACTTCCCCATTCTGATGCTTGGTTTGAACTTCAGCAGATTATCTTGACCATGTCAATATGTCTGAATCAGCCTGATCTCACAGAATTCTGTGAAATAAACATGGACCAAAATCTGTGGCTGTTTCACAGAAGTGCAGAAAAGTCTGTGATGGGCTGTGATAGTGTGTTCGTTTCACTGAATTCAGTGAGACCTTGCTCGATCTAAGTCTTAACCAAACTACCCTAACCTTAACCACTCAGAAACCTTGCTGTTAACTCCATGTAACATGTATTACATTGTAATGTATTGTGTTTGACAGTGAGGAAAAATGATAAAAAAGCACATTTGCAACATGTCTGCATCACACTGGAATAGAAAACAGAATACATGCAAAGTGTCCACCTGAATTAAAACTCACAATTATTTGGATGTGAGTCACACATTTATCTGCCCGTCCCCATCCAGAGCTTGCCATCCTGTAAAATCTATGCTATCATGTGATTCTGCAAAACTGTCACAGATTTTGAAGTTAAGGGTCCATGTTTATTTCACTGACGTTTCTGCCATTCCATGAAGCTGCGACAGATTTTGAAGTTATAGGTCCGTGGTAATTTCATGGAATTCTTTGAGATCACGTTAACCTAAACATGTTCACTAGCTGCAACATGATTGTTAGATAAGATATTTCTGCTAATGAGCAGTTAAACAGGTGAATTTCAACTAATGATGTGGCCGGTAAGTGTATAGATGTTATAAAATGATATGCAATGCAAAAATAAGTTAGGAGAAATACCGATATTCAAGAATAAATGACAAGTGTACAAACTACATTCGAAGTAAAAAAAAAAACATATTCACCAGTTATTGCAAGGTTGTGTTATTTAAAAAAAATGGAAGCCTATAATGATTGCTTGTGAAAATCTAGACAGGCTAAAACAGGATTCCTTCCTGGATTACAAATATATACAATCAATCTACCCGAAAGCAAAATGTGTAATTCTATAAATATAATCAGCCTAACTTCCAAGCTGAAATAGTGGCTTTAACAAAGGTTTTTTTAAAAATTCAAATATACATTAGCAGAAAGTGAATGCCAGAACAGAATTCTAAAGCAGACATTGTATTCAGTTAGCTAGTTTTCCATCTCCTGTATCTGCCTGTTATCAAGGTCAGTGCTGAGGCTACCTAGAGTCACAAATGCACTGTGTCTGCCATTACCTTTCCAGAAACTGGGGCGCTAGTGGGTTTTGGTCAGTTGAATCTTGGTTTGCATTGATAGCTTTCATGGTTTGGTAAACTGAATTTTTTTTTGCAGTATCTGGGTTCAGGATCTGGTAGGTTCTATCTTGTTTTGCAGTATTTCCTGTGTTGCTCTTTAGAGTTCTCACCTCTACACTGCGAGACATCTCTCTGCTGGAGGACATCAGCCCTGAGGAACAAAAATCATCTTTAGCAATATGTCGTACTTTCTATTTATAAAACTCTGCATGTGTATGCCTGAGTGTCTAAAACATACCATCCACTTTGCTACATCTCCGCTTGTAGGCCATAATCACAATGATAACCACAACCACTGCCAGAATCACCGACACAATGATCGCTACTAAGATACCTGGAAAATAGAAACAAAATGATCACTACTAAGATACCGGGTAGTCAGAGACAATATGATTACTACAGTTACACTTAAGCTGTATCACTAGAACCGCCAAAAGCACTTGACTTGTGAGTTTTGAAATTAAAATAAATATTTGCTGTTTAAAGTCACAGTACAGACACTGCTGTCCATTACACTTCCTAAATATTTGTATTTTATATTGTGCTGTTGTCAGGATCCTAAAATCACAAACAGAAATGTTTTTAGACAATATTTACCTGTTTCTTTGACCCCTAAGTCCTACCTAAAACGTCAAAGTTGCCAGTCACTAAGGCTGCATTTACAAACCGATTTCAGCAACATTTCTTAGAGTCTCCTTGAGCCGAGACTGTCACAATTGCATTTGTGGTTGTGTCATTCAAGACGTCTTGAGCTGGGTGCCTGAGCATCCAGTCTGTCCAGCATTCTATGATCTTCATGAAATACAAAAAACATGGAACATCCACCCCTACGTCTGATAGTGTCGGGCAATGGTAGCCTTTTGACTTTTTATTTTCTAAATGTGTACCTTTACCGCCACCATATCTCTGTGCTACCTTGGGTTCACCAATATTGTGTCAAATTCTCCCTTAAAAACATACCCAATTTCAACCTCTTGTTACACTTAACCTAAGACAAACATATGGTTTGAGAACCACTACAAATCATGTTGCTTAGGGGATGACAACATATGTCTAAATTTTTCGAATGATTAAGTGAACAGCCAATGAGCTGTTGCGTTATATGTAGAAGTATATTTTTAGAACAAAATGCACTGTGATGACGTTTACATCGTGTGACAAACAACAAATCTCTTTTCATAAATTATCTCTGTGGATCTTCAGTTAAATATGTTAATCTTGCACATTTTTAAGATCTCTGTTTCATTAGGATGATGTACGTATATGTCAAAATTGTTGAGCTGTTTGACACTTTTCACATCTGTCTTTTTTTTCAGAAGTGTAGGCCCATGGTTCAAATACACAATGTTCTTCATTTATTTATGGATACATTCGGTAACTGTCTGGTCAAGAAATTGCAATTTTCACATAACAAAATGGATTTTACCTGGGAAAACTAGGCTTTATGTCATTACTGGGACCCTTTGATGAACAAAAAGAAAGATTTACGAACGTAAGTACTATATTTTTTGTACAATATGTTATTTTCTCAATATGGGTTCCTATATTTCCTAAGTAAAATATCATTGTTTTCAAGACGCGTAAGGTGATATCAAAGAAGGGGTCCTATGTTAACATGTAACTTGCCCTGTTAAGATGTGTTTGATTGACATGTAGTACCATCCAGCTTTAAAATGGCAGCAGTCATCCCCACTCTCAAAAAGCCAGGTCCAGACCCAGACGACCCCAACAACTATCATCCTCATATCTCCAACCTCCCTTTCCTCAGCCAAGTCCTGGAAAGAGCAGTGGCCCAGCTTCAACATCACATGTCCCACCATGAGCTCGTCGAACCCCTCTGCTTGGTTTCAGAACCCACCATAGCACTGAGACTGGCCTCATCAAAATCACTAATGACCTCCTGCTTGCTGCTGACAATGGCCTCATTACCATTCTCATCCTCCTTGACATGTCTGCAGCTTTTGATACAGTTTCTCATGCCATCCTTCTCCACCGCCGCCTCTCTAAGCTCATCAGCCTCAGTGGCACAGCATTGTCCTGGTTCTGGTCCTACCTCACAGACCAGAAACAATTCATCACCCTAAATGGCTCCAACTCTGATCCAGCACCCGCCAACAATGGTGTGCCCCAGGGCTCTGTGTTTAGTCCTCTGCTTTTTACATACTACCCCTAGGTCACATTATCTGTAAACATGGACTCAACTTCCACTGCTACGCTGATGATACTCAACTCTATATCAGCACAAACCCCTCATCCCAGCTCACACAACTTGTCAACTGCCTGCAGGAACTCAAATCATGGATGACCACAAACCTACTCAAAATCAACAATAATAAGACAGAACTCATGGTGGTGGCCCCTGCACCACTGCTAAGGATAGTTGGAGATCTGGCCCTTGTTGGGGATGGCTGCTCCATTTCCCCATCCTCTGAGGTGCGCAATTTGGGAGTCATCCTGGACACTCTCCTTCCGGTCCCACATCAACAACATCACCAAGTCTGACTTCTACCACCTCAGAAACATCTCACGACTCCGGCCTTCACTCACATATTCAGTAACTGAGACACTTATCCATGCCTTCATCACCTCCCGCCTGAATTACTGAAATGGTGTCTTGTCTGGACTGCCCACCAATGCCCTTAGCAAACTCTGCTGCCAGAGTTCTAACCCACACAAAGCCCTGGGAGCATATCACTCCCATCCTCCAACAGCTCCACTGGCTGCCAGTCAAGCCATGCATTATCTACAAGATCCTTATGCTCACTTATACTCTTCATGGACTCTCACCAAAAGACATAACTGATCTCCTCCACCCCTACAGTCAGTCACATTCCCTGCAGTCCTCTCACAAGGACCTGCTGGCCACTACCCACACCAGGTTGCAATCTTTTGGGGACAAGGCTTTTTCTACCAATGCTCCCAAACTATGGAACAGTCTAACACTTCATGTCCACTCTGCGCCATTCCCTGCCCTTGTTGTAAATGCAGCTCAAATATTTTTTTTTCATTAAATCATTTGACACCTAATGTTTTTTTTATGCGACTCTGATAATGTAAGTCCAAGTTATTATTATTATTATTATTATTATTATTATTATTATTATTATTATTATTATTAAATAGCTTTTGATTTCAGTAAATATGACCTCCTAATGCTACAAATTCAACAAATGAACATTTTCAGTTCTTTACAACCTATAACATTTTTAAGATTCTTTTCGGCATAATAATTTGGAATACTGCATTCTGAGTTCTTTATTTTTGAAAAAAATACTTTTTTCATTCTGTGGTTTGTTCAATTAAATTTGACTAATAACCTTGTGGTTGATGACTAGAAAATTATACTATTTTCATCTACTATTTAGGTACATCATTGTAAAATATCATTTGCACGATCATCTAGAACACAGTGTATTTGGTTAAGTCGGGAATTGAACTAGCAACCTTCCGACAACATGTCTGACTCTCTAACCACTGAGTCATCTGTTCTCCCTAGTAACCAAATCCAGGTTCAATCCTCGCATGTTTCTACACTCACTGTTTTGTTTAACAAAAATCTGTTCCGGCATTTTTACCAGATCTGCGTAATGGGGTCTGAATGGATGTTGATGATGATGATGATTCCAGGATGTTGTAGGTCTTTGGGTTGGGTGTGGTTGGTCGGGTGGATGGTTGTGAAGCTGTTGGCAAACAGGAGATGGACACTGCTGGTTACACATCCTGCAAGGCCAGGGCTGAATTGTAACACATTATAACATACAATGATGATTGTAATCCAGTAAATTACCAGCAAAAAGATAGTAGATGGTTCCTGCTTGGATTACGTCTAATTCAAAATGATAAAAAAACATATAAATAATATATGTACAAATTTTAACTCAAAATACGTTTTTAAGAAATCAGATTAAGCTTGATCTGGTTTCTTAAATTTATTTTGAGTTAAAATTTGTACACACTTTATTGTGAAAGTAAGAGTCACCTTTGGCATGAAAATGTAGAACCACAAATCCATATTTCTTAGTTGAAACCAAAATTAGAACTAGCCTATCAGCATTAAAACAATAATTTATATAAACAGCATAGTAACATTGAGCAAAATCAGAAGTTGACCGCAAACATTCACTTCCTGAAAAGGTCAGAGTTAGATTATGTAAACAAATCTTTCAGGCTTGAATTCTCACTGACATTCAATTCCCACATTGACCACCTTCAGTCTGGAGTTTAATCCATCATTATTTTATTGTTCTGTACATTAAAACCCATGTTTACCTTTTTAAAAATGTCCATTCTGCCAAACCTCCGCCTTCTGTATGTATACTTCAACCCTCACTGAGATATGTACAGTGGCACTTGCTAGTTACATGTACACAATTAATGGCTTAATGGTATTGAAGTCATTTAGGTCAATGTTTACAATTACATTTTAGTCATATAGCAGACATTCTTACTGTAAGTTGACTCTGTCATTAAACACCTTGGAAAATTCCAGAAAATGATGTTATGGCTTTGGAAGCTTCTAATTGGGAAATTGACATATTGTCAGTCAATTGGAGGTGCACCTGTGGATGTACAGTATTTTAAGGTCTACCTTCAAACTTAGTGCTTCATTGCTTTAAATCATAGGAAGAGAAAAATAAAAAGAAATCAGCCAAGACCTCAGAAAAAAGTATAGACCTCCACAAGTCTGGATCATAATTGGCAGTATCATTTCCAAACTCCTTGGGACACAATTTACAGCAAAGTATAAACACCATGGGATCCCGCAGCCATCATACCACCCAGGAAGGAGACACATTCTGTTTCCTAGAGATGCACGTACTGGGCCCATTACGGAATTTTCTGCGATTGCTTGAAACTGCCACAGATTTTCAGTTCTGTTGGAAGGTCCCTTTAGTGTCCTGCATTTTCATAACTCTGACCTGCATTTCCTAATGAAGATCTGTAAAGTTATCTTTACAATACAGTGCCCCGAAAAAGGGACGTTTCGTTTATTTCTGAGTATATTATTAGTGATCTGTAAAAAATTGAGAGACAACAGGAAAATATTCTTAACACGCTTCAGAAAAAAGTTAGTGTTTTACTTACTTATAACACACAGCTTTATTGCTGTAATCAATGCAATGTAACGGGCTTCTGTCCTGGTTTCCAGTCCACACCAGTATGTTCCAGCATCATCTTCAGTCAGGTTACTGATAGTCACTGTGTATCTTCTCTCTGTTCTGTTGTCAGTCAGAGAGAACTTCCCAGCTGCTCTAGTTGCTGAGTCATGATGAGCAGAGATCAGGAAAGAACATGTCTTGAAATCACTTCTTTCCTTGCAGAAATATTTGATGCTGTTCTTATAATCCTCTGGATAGTTACAGATGATATTAACATCTCTTCCCAGATATCCCGTCTGTGTGACTGACTTTTTACAGCATTCTTCTGTCAGTAGAGACACACATATCAAACAACTATCCCTAGTGATACCGTTCATGAAAACATATTGATCATAATACACTTCATATCAACTAAAAGTGTCTTACCATCCTTTACTTTCAGCTCCACCTTGATATAACTGTCCCCAACAAACGGTATGTCCACTCCACACTGGTACATCCCTTCATCTTGTCTGGTCAGTTGTCTAATGACCACCATGAAGTAGTTTTCTTCACTGTTCTCATATAGAGAGAATCTATCACTGTGCTGCAAGGTGTTTTTATCCCCAGTTCTTATTTTATCCTGACAACCCACACGATATTGTCCTAGGCAGAAATATTTATTGTATATTCTTTCTTCTTTGGAATAATGACAGTAGGTGATGATAGTTCCTCCAGTGTATCCTGTCACAACCAAGGAGGTCACATTCCCTGGCAGTCAGAAAAGAAGAATGTTAATATTAGCATGTCTTTGATTTGCAGAAGGAACTATTTCTTAGTCTTTAGCATGGCCCTGAACTTTCTAGGACAATATAATTGTACAGTAGGGAGAGTTTGATTTAACATTTCTTAAGGAAAACATAACAGCTCTACATCAATTTGTCTGAGGGAGATCTAAACGTGAATGTACATTTTACATCTTTACATTTGAGTAATTTAGCAGACTTTTAGGAGTGAATTACTGTGCACTGAGTGCATACATTTAAGAAAAACTACACTGCAAAATACAATTCTATTAAAAGTACTGGCACCAAATTACCAGCACTTACATTCTATTATTTCACAGACATTTCCTTTAGGATAATAACAGTACATACTTTATTAACACAGTAAAGTAAGGATTAACATACAACCAACTGTGCATTGCCAGGGAATAACCACACACCACAGCGATGTGAGAAGCAATGAGACTGTTTATAACATGTTTGCCAAAATGTTTTTTTTTGTGAAAATTTGTATTTTTATCTGAAGACCCCCCGACCACTTTTCTTACTGTTGCCATGTCATCTTGTTCATATTAATGTAATCCTTTATATTGTTTATATCAATGTCTGAACACTTTTGTACCGTATCATTTAAATTAAATAGCACACATTTTCCAGTCTGCGTTAGTGATGCATTTGTTTATGCAATTTTCATTTTTGGTTTATACAGACTCCACCCTGTCAACATCGAAAAGCCTACTAGCCTTACTGTACTGACGACACTAGCTAACACAAGCAACCCAACATCTGTGCAGTTTTCCGTTGCAGTTGCATTTTTTTAAATTGTTTTTCTGGAGACATTTCACTACAGTAGATCCATTGAAAGCTAAACAAAAAGTTATAACTACTGGTGGACTTCATGTATGCAGGTGCTGGCCAAGTGTTTCCACAACCTTTCAGAGAATGATTTCTGGGGCCATTTGATTGAACCCATTAAAAGCCACGATGCACAATCTTGTCTGGGAACGAAAAAGTAAGAATTCGGGCAGACTTCATGTACAGTTTGCAAGTGCTGTTTCCAAAACTGATTGTCGCGTTCCGTTGTAGATAGGAGTGAGAGACAGAGCAACCTAGAGACACAGAAACACATGGAAATAACCTACAACTAAACCACCGTGAGAAACACTGGACTGCAACATTGGAGACATATACACAAGAGACAAAACAAATCAAGGAGGCCTTATCCCAGCCCCTTCTAGGGCTGGATGTGACACTGATCAGATTTGTAAAATTTTGTAGAACAGTAATAGGAGGCCATGAGTAAGTCTGATTCAAACAACTGTTTGCTCAGAGAAGTATTTAATAATAATTTCGCTGGCAAAAACATTAGGCTACAGTAATTCCTCTTTCTAAGACTCTGGGCCTGATTTACTAACACAAGTGCAGTTTGCGCTGCGTCTGTTTATGCGAGTTCGGTAATTGCGCACGCTATGCTTCCACATTTAGCGTGGTATTTATCAAACCCGATACCCATTACGCAATCAGCGCATACTCCGCCCTCCATTAGCGCGCCTCTAAAAGCGCAAACAATGGCCCCGTACGCATCTATC
>JACXGM010038042.1:0-10936 GCA_016801145.1 Umbra pygmaea
GGTAGGGGGCTGGTCTTATACATGGGTGTTGGGTTAAAGTGGTAGGGGGCTGGTCTTATACATGGGTGTTGGGTTAAAGTGGTAGGGGGCTGGTCTTATACATGGGTGTTGGGTTAAAGTGGTAGGGGGCTGGTCTTATACATGGGTGTTGGGTTAAAGTGGTAGAGATACACCTGTCCTGCCCCACAGGCAATTCCTACAGGACACAATGACACACAGCCCCTTTTTGAAGTATAACTATGCTGCATGAATGCTAATACAATTAACTGTGTCTACTAAAGTAATACTGTGGTAGTGTTGTAGAAATACTCATTCAAGTTCAGTATCAATTAAAAAGTGGATTTACTTTAGTAATACTATGGTAGATTTGTAGTAAAGCACAGGCCTGCTCTTTCCCTAGCTGTGAATCAGAGATGGAGAAGTGGGTGGAGGACATCAGAATGGCTATAGACCTGGCTGAGCAAAGTAATGGACCTTCTACCGATCTTCTTTCGCCCAGCCTTACAGACAGCAGTAAGTTTACTAAAGCCCCTTTACCACTGGAAGGGCGTGCTGTGCCATAGTACAAATTTTATGGTTCGGGTTGCGTGTCCATGTACTCATGCTTAAAACCAAGCCGAGACAGGCTATATCGAAGCAGAAAAATTGTTAGGATTCACCCAGGTCAACGCAGGCCAGTGGGGGGACTTACAAATGGAGAAATCAAATTGTTATTTTGTTTCTTTAATTTACATATTTCATTGACAATTCTAGATATATTTCCATTATGCACTAGAGATGGGAGAAAACATTGATACTGCAATATATCGCAATAAACTGTTTGCCAATATTAATATTGATTCTCAAACCCAAAAATGTATCTTTCAGGGGTGTGATTGTTCTGGATAAATCCGGAAATCCGTCTTTTCCGACCTGAAAATCAGGCTCTCGTAAATCATGCAAATCCGTTTTTTTTCTGGGGGAGTGCGCAAGGCACCGGTCCGGGGTGTGATGTCATGGCTCTAAAAGACCGCTCACCGCTGTCAACGTTTTTTGTGCCTCTGATTCATGTCACTCCGCAAGTAATCCATTCATTTGTCATAATGGAACTTAAGCAGAGCTCCACCAAAGAGCCCGCAATCGTTGAGGAAGGTTATGTGTTCAATATCTTAGCTGAAGCCGACAACGGCACAAAATAAATGTAAAGAGACATAGTGGAGTTCCAATTTCGTTTTGACAAGTATAATAAATTCTGTAGTAATGTACGTGACACCAAGACTAGGGCGCTATGGTAAAACACTCACAAACATAACCAGTCTAAAATAGCCTATAGGGACCTATGTTTTGCGCAATGCGGAGAACGCGGACGGAACCGCGGAATCCAGACATTAAGGCAGAATTCAGACATTTACGTGGAATTCAGCAATATATAGGCTATATATTTTTTCTATGATCCATATATAGTCCCGTAATATTAACAACTCATTGAGTTTCTCATAATCAAAAAGGCAGCAAATATGGAAGTTAATTTGCACTCTATAGGCTATGCAGTGTGTATTCCTCTACCGCTTCATCATATCGTTCAAACGTTGTAATGCGCTTGATAGCTGACAGCTATAAACAACGGTATTTACTGTATTCCAAATTTTCCAGACGACGCTTGTTTTTCTCCATTCAATCACGTATCCAAATGCATATAACAGTGTAGGCTACTATGTTTATTCACCTGAAGTAATTCTCTGACAGTCTTGTTAATCAGGCAGATCTTTCACTCCGGGAGAGCAGGGTCAAACTAGCGGGACTGCTGCTGAATGTTAAATGGCTTTGTCCACAAGATTGCCCTTGATATGACTTTGTAAAATAACGTTTATAAATATGTTTGTCATTGTTCCACTTTGTATATTTTATAGTAAGCAAAGCAGTCAAAAGCAAAGCATATTTGTCTAGAACACATCTGTCTATATCGTAATGACGATAAAGTATATATTTTATTTACATTTCCTGAAAGCACAAAACTGTGCCATTTCCATTTTTAAATATCTCTGTTTCAGACAGGGAACCAGCAACAATTTTTTTCAAGTTCGACATGATGCTTTTTAATACCTATTATAATACTGCAGTTTTAGGGATCTACAAATATATAACGCTTTCAAATGCTGATACTGCTTTTTTGTTATTGTGTTTTAAGGTAAAACTGTAACCTACTGTACTTAACCAGCCAGAGGATCATGTTTGGTTGCTAAATTACTATAGGCTTAATGAAAAATCAATGATATATCATATACATTTTTGTAATATAACTTATTTTACTAGTGTATGTAAATGTATATCATTTGAGTGTCCCGTTTTAGGTGGATTATCTTTTCAATGTAATCGTGACAAACCTTATTTTTAACATATTTAATTTAAACATATTTAAATTCTAGTAATAAAACTTGCTTTTATTATAGTATTCAATGTTTTAGGCAGTTTATTATCTTCAGGTGAACTGTTTAGAATGTTCAAATAAAACAAAATAAGCAGAAAATTGCAATACTAACTCTAAATATATTCAGAAACGCTAGAATCATGAGAATCGCAATACATACTGTATTGGTGATAAAATCTTATCATGAGGTCCCTTGCAATTCCCAGCCCTATTATGCACTATTAAATCTACAGTCCGTGACTTCCGTAATTGCAGAACTATTTTTTAGGTTTCCCATTTTAATCTGGATGTGTAGTATATTGTTTATATTATATGCACAATCTAAGTGGAGTCATTGTCTTACCGCATTTAGCTTGAAACAGTGTTTCTCACGATATTGCAGGCATTTCCTTACCAAGCATCAGGCAGGGAATCCCTAAAAATGTGTGACGTATGGTTCGCTAAATTAGAGGATGTACCATTGACAGAGCTGTCAATCAAACCAGAGCTATACTGCAGAGATGCTTACAAGTCTTTAAGCTAGAGTCCAAGTCAAGCCTCAAGTCTCTTGTGGTTATAATTAGTGTTGTCACCCCCAAGCGTATGATGACTTTTACCCAACATGCTCAGAGGCATGGATGGCCTTACAGAGGAAAAAACAAAAAAACATTGCTCACCATCCACCAAAGTAAAACTTGAGCTATGCAGCAGACACCAGGTGTCCTCAGAACCAGTCGCCCTACTTGAAACCTCCAGCACAATTTCTAACCAATCACAGGTATTTCTTTTTCTTTTTTTACGGTGGGTTCACTGCAGTATTGGTCTTAAAAAGGCATTCAGAGTGGCATTAAAAAAAGTCTTAAAAGTCTTAAATTGTTGAATGTCATCAAACCTCCAGACACCCTGATATAAGAAATACAGCTTTTTCAGCTTTATAAGCTGGTCTCTGAACTTTTTACCAGCACGAAATGTACATAGTTCCCCTGTTAATCTGCAATGTAGTATACATCTCTGTTGAAACTGTTGTGTTAATTTGACTTACAAGTTGGCTGGTATCATTGTTGTTCTCATTTTATCTATATATTTTTTGTAAATGGTTGAGCCATAAAATTAGGTTCCCCTCAGTATACGGCGGTGTAAAGTACATGTAGTATTCCCTCACCCTCAGTTTCATTTTCTCTCAAGCTTTCATTCACATACGTTTAAAATGTGCAAACCATTCTTACATTCCCTAATAGTGGAAACACAACCCTGGCTAACCTCAACATTCTAGATCCTCTGGTTGGCATTGCTGAGAACAGTGGATCCTTTGGTTGGTAGGGCTGAATCGCAGATTTGTCTTGTCATTACGGACATTTGATTTCCACTGTCAATATCATTATGTGTATATAGCTCCCCCTGTTCACCCTTTGTCAGTCATTTTTATTGTATGTTTCAAGGTTTACATGCTGTTGAACGCTTAGTTTCAGAGTCTAGTGCTACGAGTTTTGATGGTTGGTTTTATGTGCTTTCGCTCTGCATTTCTTTGTTTGAAACCTACATTACAACCCTCTATTGAAAACTGCACCCCTCAACTTCATCCTTACAGCGTGACAGCTAAATCATTTTTAAAAGCAAGTTATACTATTTGTAACTGTTTAACAATTTAATTAATGTAAGAGAACATGGTGTTATTCCCACCAATTCACCCCTACAGAGAATATGCCACTTCCATGGATAAAAGAGACGGTTACATCATCATTGGCGATGTTTGGGCAGGTTTTCTGACAATGTGTAAATATAGACATTGGCCAACCTTAGTACCATGCATTAAATGCAACGTCACCATAGCATTGACCTTTCACCCCCTCTCAGCTGTTTTCAAAGAGGCACAATTTAACAGGTGAAGACACTTAGCATAACACAATACATCTTCTCCCTGAAAAACAACATATACGATTAACAGACTGTAATGAACTACACTGGATAGAAACACATACAAATATGATCTTCTATTGATATTGGACACCTTCGGTTGACATAATCCCTGTTCTTCTTTCACCATTCTGACTAGAATGTTTTGTTCTCATAAAACAATGTCACCCTGCCACCTAAACCTGCTGTTAGTTCACCTCAAGAACAGAACTCGGTTTCTTTTTATTTATGGCTCGTCTCCCTGGTGCTGCCCACAGAGACTCCAGAGGAAGGCGCTGTGGAGGCGGAGTCAGAAGAGGAGCTGAGTGCATCTCGTAGCTCGTTGGAGCGCCATGCAGCACAGCGAGGAAACACCACCGTCCACGTCTGCTGGCATCGTAACACTTCTGTATCCATGGTGGATTATAGTGTGGCTGTGGAGGTACCTGCATCCCTCTTTTTTTCTTGACCATGCGCTTTCTCCTGTCTTTCATCTCACAACTCATGGGATTAACCTTAATAGTTGGAGTAGTTTATTGATTAACAAACATGGCAATGTGTTCTTCTATTGGTTAACTCACTTTGCAATCTGTTCTTCTATAGGTTAACATATATTGGAAGGAAAAAGTATGTGAACCCTTTGGAATTACCTGGATTACTGCATTAAATTGTTCATAAAATTGTATCTGATCTTCAACTACTTTACAACTATAGGCAAATTGCTTGCTTAAACTATTAATTTTATTTTCTTGTCTATAATATTTAAACATCACAGTGCAGGGTGGACCCCTAGGCTAATAAGTTCTTTGTCAGGAGTCTGCTAACCTGGAGTCCAATTGATGATACCAGAATGGAGGTGTTTGTTTAAGCTGCGTTGCCCTATAAAAAACAGTCACACATTTTGAGTTTGGAAAGGGTTACTTAAGTCACGGTCTCTCTAAAAGCCTTGACTGAACATATTGTATATTTAGTCATAATACTACTATTTACATACTGCATATGTACTTAGTCATCCTGTATTTCTTCCAATCATCTGCAGTAATATCTGCACCTTTGCTACCCTAAACAAAAATTGAGTTCATGGTAGACATCAAGGAGGACGCCATTGCTGCACATCTGAAAGAGTATCTTGATGTTCTGCAGTTCTGCTGGCAAAATATTCAGGGAATCTTGTTAAAGTTGAGGGTTGCATGAGAATAATGTAGAGGAAACAGTCACAAAGTTGAAGTTATGCCGGGGCTGGATATTTCAACAGGACAACGACCCAAAAATCTACTCTGGCAGTCAATCAGTTATTTGATAGATCAAAATGAAATTGCTGATCTGAACACCCAAATTATTTATAAATGAAAATCATGGAAATGTTTGCATACAACTGTAACCATATCAAAAACAATGTTTTGTTAACTGGAACTTTACTCGAGCTGCCTTATCTGGTGGCACAAAAACGTGCAGCACAGTGAGCTGAATATAATGTCAAACTGCCTATTCTTGTGTTTCCATATTTGCTATAGTCCATAGATCTAATTTTCCAAAACATATGTGGTAGGCTAGTGAAATAATGCCTGAGACTGAACGGAGTCCATGAAGCAGCACGAGATCTGCCATATTGTATTTAACAGATTTCTTTACGCCTTTTCATGATTAAAAATGTATTTCTGTACAATAGGGTTGCATTTCAGAATGGATTTTTGCAAATGAGCTATAGCCTAATATTGGGCCAGGGCTAGAGAGAACATGGCAAAACAAGATTGCAAGATAAACAAATGTCATATACAGTCATGTCCTGTCTGTGACAAAACCCGACATGTCGGGTTGTCATAAACAACTTTAATTACAAGAGCTATAATGACAAAATGAACAGTATAGTACAGCCGGGGTGCGGCCAGGAATGTTGGGCCCCATGACAAAATAATCCAATTGGGCCCCCTCTGTGCAGCTGTTGTCACCATATCTATTTTTTGGGGCCCCTGTCAGTCATGGGCCCTTGGAATTTTCCTTACTTTCCCCGTCTGTACGGCGCCCCTGAGTACAGCATACTACATTTATAATAAAGGAAAACTGTGTTTGTGTATGAAGTAACACACATCAAACGGATTAGGTTCTTATTCATTATTTTGTTTGAAAATAAGTTTTTCTTCCCCACAACATTGTTTAGAACATTGTTTTTCTCTCATTTATGATTCGTCAAAACGCAGTCAAGAAAGTGAATGAAACATTTGGAAAGTTCCATCCATCCATTTTCATCCGCTTATCCGCGGTCGGGTCGCGGGGGCAGCAGCTACAGCAGGGGACCCCAAACATCCTTTTCCCGAGCCACATTAACCAGCTCCGACTGGGGGATCCCGAGGCGTTCCCAGGCCAGGTTGGAGATATAATCTCGCCACCTAGTCCTGGGTCTTCCCCCGAGGCTTCCTCCCAGCTGGACGTGCCTGGAACACCTCCCTAGGGAGGCGCCCAGGGGGCATTCTTACCAGATGCCCAAACCACGTCAACTGGCTCCTTTCGATGCTAAGGAGCAGCGGCTCTACTCTGAGATCCTCACGGATGACTGAGCTTCTCACCAAATCTCTAAGGGAGACGCCCACCACCCTCCTGAGGAAACCCATTTCGACCGCGTGTACCCTGGATCTCTTTCTTTCGGTCATGACCCAGCCTTCATGACCATAGGTGAGGGTAGGAACAAAAACTGCCCGGTAGATTGAGAGCTTTGCCTTCTGGCTCAGCTCTCTTTTCGTCACAATGGTGCGATATATTGAGTGTAATACCGCCCCTGCTGTGCCAATTCTCTGACCAATCTCCTGCTCGATTGTTCCCTCACTCGCGAACAAGACCCCAAGGTATTTGAACTCCTTCATTTGGGGTAAGGACTCATTCCCTACCTGGAGTAGGCACTCCATGGGTTTCCTGCTGAGAACCATGGCCTCAGATTTAGAGGTGCTGATCCTCATCCCAGCCGCTTCACACTCAGCCGCGAACCGATCCAGTGAGTGCTGAAGGTCACAGGCCGATGATGCTATCAGGACCACATCATCTGCAAAAAGCAGCGATGAGATCCTTAGTCCACCGAACTGCAACCCATCCCCACCCCGACTACGCCTCGATATCCTGTCCATAAATACTACAAACAGGATTGGTGACAAAGCGCAGCCCTGGCGGAGACCAACCCTCACGTGAAACGAGTCCGACTTAATGCCGAGAACCCGGACACAGCTCTCGCTTTGGTCATACAGAGATTGGATGGCCCTAAGTAGGGACCCACTCACCCCATACTCCCGCAGCACATCCCACAGTATCTCCCGGGGGACCCGGTCATACGCCTTCTCCAAATCTACAAAACACATTTAGACAGGATGGGCATACTCCCAGGCCCCCTCCAGGATCCTTGCGAGAGTAAAGATCAGATCCGTTGTTCCACGACCAGGACGGAATCCACATTGTTCCTCTTCAACCTGAGGTTCGACTATCGGCCGAAACCACCTTTCCAGCACCTTAGAGTAGACTTTACCAGGGAGGCTGAGAAGTGTGATGCCCCTGTAATTGGCACACACACTCTGGTCCCCCTTTGTGAACAGGGGAACCACCACCCCAGTCTGCCACTCCTTTGGCACTGTCCCAAACTTCCAAGCAATGTTGAAGAGGCGTGTCAGCCAAGACAGCCCCTCCACACCCAGAGCTTTCAGCATTTCTGGACGGATCTCATCAATCCCTGGGGCTTTGCCACTGTGGAGTTGTTTGACTACCTCAGTGACTTCCTCCAGGGAAATTGACGACAATCCCCCATCATCCTCTAGCTCTGCCTCTAATATAGAGGGCATAGAAGTAGGATTCAGGAGTTCCTCAAAGTGCTCCTTCCACTGCCCTCTTACCTCCTCAGTTGAGGTCAACAGAGTCCCAACCTTACTGTATACAGCTTGGATGGTTCCACGCTTCACCTTTCTTGAGGTGGCGGACGGTTTTCCAAAAGCACTTTGGTGCCGACCGAAAGTCCTTTTTCATGTCTTTTCCAAACTTTTCCCACACCCGCTGCTTTGCCTCTTTCATGGCAGAGTTGGAAAATTACCTATGCTATATTAAGGTAAAAAAGAGGACAGAATAATACCTAGATTTACTAAATAACTTAAGGCTATTACAGTGTTATATGGCCCTATTCATTTTTATAAGGTAAGCGTAATAATTATTTTATAGAATTCAAGAGAGTGTCTCCTGTTTAATCATAGTTTAGCGATGACATCATGGTGTCAAACCCATCGTTTTATCATTAACGTTTTTATTATAACAACTCGCTCCATTAGAGAGCAGCAAGTTGGATAAAATGACATTGCTGTATTTTCCTATTTGCCATGCAAAAGAACAACATTAAAACATTACTTGTAGAATGAGCTATAATGCCTTTGTCAGTCATTGTCATTGTATGTTACAAGGTTTGTTTTATTTCTGAATGTAGCTTCATGAGTTTTGGTATATTTGTCTGTGCGCTTTTGCACTGCATTCCATCCATTGTTCAAAACATGAATTAATATCTTCCACTGGGTTCTCCACCTGCAAACTGCATTAAAGCTACAGTATGTCTGACAGCTATATTCGTTCACAGCATTTTAATTAACTCAATTAAGGTGCGTTATTCTTGCCAATTCACCCCCATATCCAATAGAATAAATGTCAATTTCATGGATAAAAAAGACAATTACATCATCTATCAACATTGTTTGGACATGTCCATTCGACTATGTGTAAAGTCAAAAATTGCACAGCCCTATACAGTATGCCTTTTGGAGTGGCACAGTCAGAGTCCTGAATATTTACATTGTGCGTTCAACAAAGGCATGAAAACGTATAATAGTTTGTGTGTTGTTAGTATAGGCAGAATGTGTTTGTCTTTTATTATGACAGATGAAGATGGGATCCAATGTTATTAGCAATTTATGCAGAAATCCAGGTAATTCCAAATGGTTGACTTTCTTTTTCTTGTCACTGTCATAATAAATTCACATGTTTTTTGTTATTGATTAGCTTCCACAGTAATCTATTCACCAATTGGTTAATTCACATGGTGGTAATTTACTCTCCCATTGGTTAATTTACATATTATGTTAGTAAGTTAAATCACATGGCAATCTGTTCTCCTATGTTGTTTTTTTTAGAACCAGCTGTCAGGAAACCTGCTGAGGAAGTTTAAGAACAGTAATGGCTGGCAGAAGCTCTGGGTGGTCTTCACCAACTTCAGCCTGTTTTTCTACAAGTCACACCAGGTAAACCTTAAAGGAATGTCTAGAGTTGACACACGTAGCTAAGTAGCAGTATGCAAGGGCGTTCCTAAGGCAAAAACTATGAACATCTTATATTTGACAATGGCATTTTTCATATCAACCGAAATGGGAATTTACCTAGTTTTGTATACAATCGAAAATCAGTATAAAATCAAAAGTGTAGAGGCTATAGCATTTACGGCAGAGTTAAGTATTTTCCTCTCAGATGTAAGAACGAGGCTTCTTTGGTTCGAAAACAAATTCCTCAGGGCTACAAAAGATGTGTGTGAAGTTGCCATCGTAGCTGCTTGTGTACATTTTTTAGGCACCCCAAATCTGATTAGCTCATGTCATTTTATGACTAACAAATACACTACAAGCTTTCAATCCTCTGACACCATACACAATGTAGGCCCTCAACACCTATCTGCTAACCCTAAATCGGTTGAACTACAATTTGTGTTGGGATTATAGTTATTTCTAACTTACATTCTTCTTTTACAGTAGTTGGTTTGTTACATTTCAATATTAAGCTAGTTGTATTACATAATTATACATTAGGTCAGGGGTGGGCAATTATTTTAGCTTGAGGGCCACATTGAGCTTTTGAAACCAAATCAAGGGCCGCATTTTATAGCAATGCATGAAAAATAGGAAATGTTATTTCATTAAATTAACCCCGCCACCTACACAGTAACGTGCGTTTCCTACAGAAAATAAATGTTTTTTTCAACACCATTTCCTTGTAATGTTCCTGTAATGTTTTAATTTACCAAAATATAGTCAATGAAAAGTACCCAACCTTGAGATGCGATATATCTGGCTGTCATTAATCCACAAGGACAAATCACTCCTCGTATTTACATTAGCATTATTTTATCAGCAGAACCCCCTCTTTCCAACCATATTGGTACCATGTTGGTTTTGTGCAGGATGATGTCCTACAGCATTGCAGAGTTGCTACTTTGTCATTTTCACTTTCTACTAGAGTCTTGCATTTCAGCCCGAGCCCGACGGGCCCCGACTTATTTATGCCCCTAGGGCCGGGCTTCGGGCCAATTTTCACGTCATCTTTCCCATGCGGGCCGGGCCTCGGGCCTTTTTGGGTTAAATACTTTTTATATTTTTAGACTTTAATAAAAAAAAGTGAAGTTTACTTCGAGAAAAACGAACATAGAAAGACATTAAATAATCTGTCTTTAACCTATTTTATAATTACACTGACATATGACTGACATGACAGTCTCACGCACGCAGACAGAAGGTATCTCCTCGATTCCCGCACACCAGGGGCGGCGGCAGGGTATGGCTTGGTCGTGTTTGCCCCACTGTAGCCCCACCATGGAATATTAACTGTGCTGAATTAGTTGCGGTTTTATGTGGTTTCGGTGGAGAGTATGTGAGCGAA
>JACXGM010038043.1:0-10937 GCA_016801145.1 Umbra pygmaea
CCACCAGAGGTCTCCACCTTGTCCAGACCACCAGAGGTCTCCACCTTGTCCAGACCACCAGAGGTCTCCACCTTGTCCAGACCACCAGGGGTCTCCACCACGCCTAGACCACCAGGGGTCTCCACCACGCCCAGACCACCAGGGGTCTCCACCACGCCCAGACCACCAGGGGTCTCCACCACGCCCAGACCACCAGAGCCCGCTGTTTCTGCTCAAGCCTCCCGGCCACCAGAGGCCACTGTTTCTGCTCAAGCCTCCCGGCCACCAGAGGCCGCTGTTTCTGCTCAAGCCTCCCGGCCACCAGAGGCCGCTGTTTCTGCTCAAGCCTCCCGGCCACCAGAGGCCGCTGTTTCCGCTCAAGGCTCCCTGCACCCAGCGGTCGCTACACTACCAGCGGTTGAGCCTTGCCTTGTCTCCGAACCTGAGCCTTGCCTTGTCTCCGAACCTGAGCCTTGCCTTGTCTCCGAACCTGAGCCTTGCCTTGTCTCCGAATCTGAGCCTTGCCTTGTCCCCAGGCCTGTCCTAATCCCTGAGCCAGAGCATTTCCTAGTTCCTCCTCCAGTCCCTTTTCCTATGCCTAACTCAGTCCTGGTGACTGCCCTAGTCCCTGAGCCCTTGCCTGTCACCGTGCCCTTGCCTGTCACCGTGCCCTTGCCTGTCACCGTGCCCTTGCCTGTCACCGTGCCCTTGCCTGTCACCGTGCCCTTGCCTGTCACCGTGCCCTTGCCTGTCACCGTGCCCTTGCCTGACCATGACACTTCCCTGGTACCTAAAGATATCCTTGAGCCTCCCCTCGTCCTTGAGCCTGCCCTTATCCCAGAGCCTGCCCTTGATTCAGAGCCTGACCTTATCCCAGAGGCTGCTCCTCTCCCAGTGCCATGACCTGCTCCTCTCCCAGTGCCATGTCCTGCTCCTCTCCTCCTCCGGACCGCCGTTGCTGCTTCGTCTCTCCGGTCCGCTGCTGCTGTCTCTGCCCTCCGGCCCGCCGTTGCTGCTTCGTCTCTCCGGTCTCCGCTGCTGCTGCCTCTGCCCTCCGGCCCGCCATGGCTCCATCCACCGCCCTGGTCTACTTGTCTGCTTTGCCCTGCCGGGCCTTTGCCTTCTGGTCCTCGGCTGTTGCCTCCACCTTCCGGTCCGCCGGAGTTCCCTCTGTCTGCCTGGTCTGCTCGTCTGCTTCGCCCTGGTGTGCCTCCGCCGGCCTGGGTTCTGCTGCTCCAGTCTCCTGCCTGGGTCTTCTGCCACCTGGTGTCCTGTGGCGTGTCCACCGTTTGGCGCCTCAGGAGCTGCGCCTTGGGGGGGGAGTTCTGTAACGTTCCCCAGTTCCCCTTCCCTGGAAACTGCCACTTCCCTATTCTACGTTGCTCAGAACTACAGTTCCCATTCCCCAGTTCTTCTTCCTGTGGACTACAGCTTCCCTAGTCATGCCTGTTCAGAACTACGTTTCCCATAACCTGGACTCAATCACCCAAATTCCATTCACCTGCTCTCACCCAGTCCTATTTAAGCCACACACTCAGCATTGCCTCTTTGCGAGGTATTGTGAGTATTGATTTCTTCCTACTGAGCATTCATTTCTTGTATTGTTATTCTGGCCTGACCTCTGCATTGAATTTAAGTATTTTGTCTCGGATTATCCCTTGTACCTTTGCCTATTTTCTTGGATTGATATTCTGGCCTGACCTGTGCATTGTTTGTTCTATATGATGTTTTGGATTACCCTCTATACCATCGCCTGAACTGTTTATGCCTTGGGTGTTATAAGCCTGCCTGCATGATATCCTGATCCGTTTTCCGCCTGTATATAATAAACCTTATTGTTCATTTTTACCTTTTGGAAGTTTGATCCTTACAGAGGAGTGATCTTTACAATAGCTGTATAATGTATGATAAGGACGGGTGGTTCACTTGGCTAGTGGACTACATTACTGCATTGCAGGACAGTCTGTCATAATAGTCATAGGTTCATAATAGTCAGTGGTTTGAGCCTGACTATGGGTTCTCTGACTTTCCCTGGACTCCTGCACGAGGCAGCGCAAATTGGCATAGCAAATCAAGTTATCTATCCTGCCACGTCGCTCTCCAGCTACTCCTTGTGTTCAGGGTGCCTGTAAAATTCTATTTCGGAAGTATAGTGGGGGGAGTTTCAATAAGGGAAGCATAATGAGCCATGGATGGAATAAGTCCTTCCTTAACGATGCAAAGATAGCAGGGATGATGGAGACAAGTGTGAAGAAGTGAAAGAGTGAACTGGTTTAATAGCAATAAATAAATAGCAATTTAAAAAACAAAATTAAGTCAATATACATGTATATATCGTGTATATATCTAATACACAGAGCTAAACCTATCACTACATGAAATTAATGACAGTAAGTTCCAAAAATAGGAACAAAATACACACGGTGGTGACTGAATACTGTTGTGTGTGTGTGTGTGGTTGACTGGAATACAAGCAATCAAGGTGGAGAATGATGATGTCATGTGAAACCAGGTGAAACAACATACAAATTTATGTGGAAAGAATCATTTTAGTGTTTTTTTTTTAAATGTTTTTGTATTAAACAATAAAGTTTCTGTACAGTCGTGGTCAAATCAATCAAATCTCAATCAAATTTATTTATAAAGCCCTTTTTACAACAGCAGTTGTCACAAAGTGCTTTGACAGACACCCGGCCTGAGACCCTCTAAAGCAAGCAACACAAGTGATGCACAGTGGCTAGGAAAAACTCCCTAGTAGGAGGGAACTGGGAAGAAACCTAGAGAAAGGCCAGACTCAAGGGGGTGGCCAGTCCTCTTCTGGCTGTACCGGGTGGGGGATCTGAAGGTACACAGCCCATTGTAATAAGGTAAATCAGTGTTCAATTATCGTCCAGCACTGAAGATATGATGGGTGGAATGTGACCATAGTCTTCATGTAGCATCAATACAGGTCGGTGGTCTTGCGAAGGAAGACCGTGAAGGCGCCTGGAGATGAAAGCTGGCGTCATCGGGTGGAAATGGGATCATCAACCGCAGTGATATGGGATCCAGCACAGCAGCAGGCCGGGCACACGAAGGGGACAGGAAGGAGTCATCAGGCCACATGGTCCTGTTGCATGTTCCTAGGGTCCTCCTAGGATGAACATGACATCAGGAACATTAGAGTGGGCATACCTTGGGTCACACAACGCTGACCCCAAAATGAATATATAATCTGCCTCTGTGGGCAGAAAAACCCTAGTCCCCCGGCACATCAACTATTGCAGCATAACATCTGGGGCTGAGACGGGGGGGACAAGAGACGTGGTCCTGCACAAGGAAAGCCTCGGGCAGGAGCAAGCAGGCATGCTTCTGATCCACCCACATTGCTAAGACCACACCTCCAAAGGGTCACCAGCAGACCGTAACCACCGCAGGGGTAGCATTGGAGTGAGGATATCCCAGTAGAGAGAGGGGAGCCTTCCAGGCAAGCCAGCATGGGCGGTTCATTAACAGTGCCGCCATTCTCTTTTAGCCCCCTGGGCCAGACTACACTATACCATAGAACTTACTGAAGAGATGTGTCTTCAGCATAGACTTAAATGTTGAGACTGAGTCTGCATCTCTCACATGGGTTGGCAGATCATTCCACAGAATTGGAGCTCTATATGAGAAAGCCCTTCCACCAGCTGTTTGTTTACAAATTCTAGGAACAATGAGGAGGCCGGCATCTTGTGAACGTAATGTACGTGTGGATACGTATGGTAAAAAGGGGAAAGTCCATGTAGTGCTTTGTATGTTAATAGTAAACTTTGAAATCAGCCCTAGCCTTAATGGGCAGCCAGTGTAGAGAGGCTAGAATTGGGGTAATGTGTTTGAGAAAGGGTAAAGGGTTTGAGAATATCACAAGTATTGGTCTCCAAAAAGATTGCTGTTTCAGTGTTTGTAGATCATTTTGTCAGTGGTTACTATGATATACTGAAGTATAATTACAAGCATTCCATAAGTGTCTTAGGCTTTCATTGATAATGAAAATATAAAATATTTGCAGTGCTCTCAATTAACTTCTGGGCCACATCCTGACTGATGGCAGCTCATTCTTGCATAATCAATGCTTATAGTTTGTCAGTTGTGAGTTTTTGTTTGTCCACCCGCCTCTTGAGGATCAACCACAAGTTCTCAATGGGATTAAGGTCTGAGGAGTTTCCTGGCCATGGACCCAAAATGTTGATGTTTTGTTCCCCGAGCCACTTAGTTATCACTTTTGCCTTATGGCAAGGTGCTCCATCATGCTGGAAAAGGCATTTGTCATCACCAAACTGTTCATGGATGGTTGGGAGAAGTTGCTCTCAGAGGATGTGTTGGTACCATTCTTTATTCATGGCTGTGTTCTCAGGCAAAATTGTGAGTGAGCCCACTCCCTTGGCTGAGAAGCAACCCCACACATGAACGGTCTCAGGATGCTTTACTGTTGACATGACACAGGACTGATGGTAGCGCTCACCTCATCTTTTCCGGACAAGGTGTTTATTCAGATGGCCCAAACAATCAAAAAGGGGATTCATCAGAAAAAGATGTTTTACCCCAGTCCTTAGCAGTCTAATTCCAGTACTTTTTGCTAAATGCACTCACCCCTGCCTGCTGTCATTCCTGAGAAAGCTCTGCACTGGTGGTGCCCCAATCTTGCAGCTGAATCAACTTTAGGAGACAGTTCTGGTGCTTCCTGGACTTTCCTGGGCAGCCTGATGCCTTCTTCACAACAATTGAACCTCTCCTTGAAGTTCTTGATGATCCAATAAATGGTTGATTTAGGTGCAGTCTTACAACAGCAATATGCTTGTCTGTGAAGCCTTTTTGTGCAAAGCAATGATGACAGTACGTGAAGCAGCAAACTTTGTGGAGACCAATACGTGTATCATTCCCAAAACATTTCACCACGACTGTACAAACCATCAATGCCCTTCAAAATTAAGAGGAGAAACAGAAAACATTAAGAGAAAGTTTATGCAAGGCAGGAAAAACAAGGCTGACATGCAGAATGGTCCAGTTAGTTTTATCTGTCTTTGTTTTGGTGAGAGATCATTATTATTTTATACCCTGACTAAAACCCCCCCTGCAAATGTTAGTGGCATGTATAGTCCCTCCCCCCAATAATAAGAAAAAAAATAAACGATTTGCCAAAAATAAATGATTTGCCCCCCAGTTGCCTAGAAATATAAATGTACATTAGTAATTTAAACTATTAATTTAAATAATTTGCTTTTTTCTAATTTTTTTTAACCGAGCAATTGTGTATGGCAATTCACTATTTACAGTTGGCTACTGTGCAAAGGTTTTAGGCAGGTGTGAAAATATGCTGTAAAGTAGGAATGCTTTAAAAATACACGTTAATAGTTTATATTATATTTTTCACTGATACAAAACAATGTTTATTTCAGTCGCTGGGTACACCAACCATTCCATGTATTTGATTATCAGTTGCATTTGCAGTTGAATTTGGGGAAACCACGTGAAGCAGGCTTCGTGTTGAGCTTTTTCAATTGCATTTGTTTGATTTGTTCACTGCAAACAGCTGACAGTCTGTACATTTTGACAAAACCTGATTTGCAATGTGGGTTGAAAATAATTTGATAATTTGAATTTGTGAAAAGAGTTCCTGGCTACTTGATAGACTATTATGTCCAGGTAAAGAATGTCCATAGACATTCCACAAGGGGGAGTAACACTGATATATATCCTTATAGATTTAAGAGTTCAATGGGGAGGAATTATTTTCTGTATACTAGTGCTATAGCCTGGAATGAGTTACCTGGTCGTATAAAACTGATAAATACTGAAAGTGTTTTTCGAAAGGAAGTTAAAAAATGGTTTTATTAACATTAACCTAGGGAGTATGAGGAGTTTGATGCTGAGCTTGGTGATGATTTCACTCCATGTATGTACTGCTGCTATTTCTTTTTGTAATCTGAGAGGACCACAATGGAAATAAGCCATTGTCTTTTTTGTGTATTTAATCCTCGGCATCTCTTTGTAATGATTGAGTAATATTGTCTAAATAAATGCATTCATTCATTCAATTGCAACTGTACCTAGAAGAAATTATGCTATTTTAAAGGGAAAGGGTGGTCACACCAAATATTGAGGTGATTTAGCTTTTTTCTGTCACTCACTTTGCATTGTTTTAACTGATAAATAAAAACCAATAATGTCTACTTTTGACCGCCTTTTCATTTTACAGAATTTTTTCACATCTGCCAAAAACCTTTGCACAGTACTCTATAGCAAATTGTGTTTTTATTGGGGGGGGAGCACATTACCTGCCTCTAACATTTAATGGGGGGCATACATACCCCCGTTCCCTCTTTCCCCTGCTCCAAGCCTTTCATCAGAGTTTTGGGATTTAGCAGCAGCAAAATCTCACAGAGATTCATTCTAGCAAGGGAAACCGTGCCCCCATTTTATTATATTCAATGTTCCTAAGGTGTCTGAAAAATCACACATCGCTCCTTCTGCGGTCAGATGCTGACTTTTGATAAACAATCATTGTTAAATATTGAATTTGTTATTAGTCATAAAATTACACATTTCTATTGTTTTTCATGATGAAATAGCCTCGAACAGCTCATTATCTCTGATGCAGCGGTTCGTCTTAGCTAACAAACTCAAACGTATTTTAAATTATAAATAAAATGTTTCGCAGCAGCAACTGTCCTCGAAAATTAGATACCTAAAATATGAAATGGTTGAATGAACTTATTAAAAAAGATACAATATTGAGAAAAATTAGAAAACGAAGCATTCATGTCTAAGAAACTTAAGCCTACATTTAAACAGAAGTAGCCTACGTTTGTCCATTTCAGAATAGACCTCAAACATACACTATGCCTTTGTTAACTAGAATGTATATTATACGTTTACATGGAACTGTGCAAATTAAACTACAAATCCCACAATGTTTCTAGCTCGCAGTTCGCAGTCATCAGACCAAACAACAAATCTCATGATTTTTGAGGAAGTTGGTTAGGGGAGGAGTTAAGGTAAAGTGTAGAAATAAAGATAGAAAGACAACCGTAGAGCTATTGCATTCTTTGCTGCATATAAAAACCACAAACAAAACGTGTTTCTTGAAAATAGGGCATTTTATTGGTTGCGGCAATCGACCTACACAGTTCAATACAGGTACGCTACTTGCGAACGCGTCTATCACCACCCTGCGTCGGGTTGCCACTTGTGAATATGTCGGTTACAGGTTTGCGTTATAGCGACAAAGTTGTTATTGTGACCGGCGGGTCCAAAGGAATTGGTAGAGGAATTGTTAAGGTGTTCGGTAAGAACTTTCTTTGCTAAATTTAAGTTTGCTGTCATTTGATGAGAAAACTATTAGGCTATAGGCAACTAGGGTGTCAATTATTGACTTGTGTATTTTTTGTTTATTTTTTTTCAGTTGAGAATGGAGCCAAAGTTGTCTTCTGTGCAAGAGGGGGTGAGTGTCAGCGGCATATTATTATAAGGGTAATGGGTTCTTTCAAGTAAGCTTGTTATAAATTTGTAGGCGTGAATATGACATAGACAATGTTAGAGGACTCATTTTTCACAGTAGGGAGTCTGTCAATCAGGGCATGAACTCGTGTTATCAAACCGCAACATTGACAACTTTTGGGAACGCTCGTGATGTACAGTCACGCTGCAGACCATACCAGTTTCAAAAGTCAAGTTGGATGCTAAAAACATGCAATGCCATTTTGTACTGTTCAATATTTAATAATTAAACTCAGTCACTCACTTTGAATTGACTTGTTGAAATAAATTTGCCTTGCCTTGCTTTTTGGTAAATGTATAGGTTAATATCTTAGAAAATATTTGAAAAATAAAATGAAATATTCAACCCTTACACATTAAATAAATCAGTCTTGAATAACAACCCATATATTATCGGCGCAATTCTGAGTTTGCTATGTTCTACTGCCGCACCATCGAAAACATCTGGAGTTGCTACATCACAGCCTGTAACAGCAACACCACCGCCCATTACTACAAAGCACTTCAGATGATGGTGCAGCTAGGGGCCAAGTTCACAAACATCCAAGACCTCTACACCTGATGGTGCCAGAGGAAGGTCCAGAAAATTGTCAGAAAAAGTCTCGATTCACCCAATCCACAAACGTTTCACACTGCTGCCATCAGGCAAACTGTACTGTGCGCAAAGTGGGCTCCATAAAGACATGGTTTCGACATGCTTGGTGTGGACGAACTCCATTGGCCTGCACAAAACCCCTGATCTCAGTTCCATTGAATGCATTTGAGGTGAATGGGAACGGTGGGCCAGGCCATTGCATCCAACAGTGCCTGACCTCACAAATGTTTCTTTGGTTGAATGGGACCAAATTTCGACAGACCCACTCCAAAATCTTATAGAAAGGTTTCTCAGAAGTTTGGTGCCTCTTATAGTTACAAGGGGGTGACTCTATATTAATGCCCATGGTTTTTGAAATGGGATGTCCAACACACTTATAGGTGTGATGGTCAGGTGTCCACATTCTTTTGGCCATATAGTGTTTCTTTTACCTGGCACCCTGCACATTCTAAATTATATAATTTATTACTAATTAAAATAGCTTTGCTAGACAGGACTCATAAGTAGGCCTAAGCATTTCACTGTAAAGGGGACATCTGTTGTTTCTGGCACATGTGACAAACAGTGTTGGGGAAAGTTGCTTTAAAAGTTTCCAGTTACTTTACCTAATTACTACTCCAAAATAGGTAAGGTGTCTTGGTCAAATGGATCAAACCCAGAGACAGTAGTTACCACAAACTTCTGTCTCAAGAAACAAAAATTAAAAAGATCCATTTCATAACAGCAAGTCAGCAAGTTGGTCTAGGGGTTAAGGCATCTGGGGTAAATCTGGACCCTGGTTCAAATCCCCTTGACTGCAGTCATTCTGTCTGTAAGCAAGACAGTTAACCCTAATTGCTGACAGGTTGTTGCTGTAAAGAAAAATCATTTATTAGTCAACTTAGCATTAAACTTCATTCAAATTGTTTTAATACTCGGGAAGGATAATACATATATATTTTTGTGCAATGAGTATTGTAGGATACTAAACCTAGAAAAATATTTTTGAAGTACTCATGGGATTCATATTCAACTTTAGGTCATAACAAAAGATCACAATCATAATAGAAAACATGACAACAAATAAAATAATGAAATTATTCCTGTTCAAAAGTCTGGATAACCTCAGTTCTCAATACGGTGTTTAGCATCGATACTTTAGCATCGATAACAGCGTGCAAACGTTTGTGATAGTTGTGTATGAGGCCCCGAATTCTTGCAGGTGGTATAGCTGCCTATTCGTCTTGGCAAAATGCCTCCCGGTCACATAAAGTCTTTGGTCGTCTTGCATGAACCGCACGTTTGAAATCTCAGTTTGAGTGGCTCGATAATATTAAGGTCAGGAGACTGTGATGGCCACTCTAGAACCTTTACCTTTTTCTGCTGTAACCACTAATGGGTCAACTTGGCCTTGTGCTTAGGGTTATTGTCGTGCTGGAAAGTACAAGAGCATCCGATGCGTAGTTTTCATGCAGAAGAATACATGTCTCCCAGTATTGTCCGTTTACATGCTGCATTCATCTTGCCACAAGGTTCACTGTGCCTTCTTTCTGGCAACCCGACCATATAGCTAATTTTTGTTCTAGTGTCATCGTACTGTGCTCCTTGAAAACAACCACAACGACTTTTTCCAGAGCAGCCTGTATATATCCCAACCAATTCTTCTGGCAGTTTTGGTTGAAATCTTTCTTGGTTTACCTGACCTTTGCTTGAATCTTCCACTTCTTAATAAGTGATTGACCAGTACTGACTGGCATTTGCAAGGCTTTGGATATCTTTTTATATCTTTTTCCAACTGTTTGCAGTTCCAGTACCTTGTTACGCAGGTCTTTTGACAGTTCTTTTCTGCTCCCCATGGCTCAGTATCCAGCCTACTCAGTGCACCCACGTGAGAACTAACAAACTCATTTGACTATTTATACACAGACACTAATTGCAATTTAAAGTGCCTAAGGTGTGGGAAATTAATTTTTTATTGCCATTTTAAACTGTGTGTGTCACCTTGTGTGTCTATAACAAGGCCAAACATTCAAGGGTATGTAAACCTTTCATCAAGGCCATTTGTGTGATTTCAGTTATCAGTATGATTTACAAAGGAGCCAAACAACTATGTGATAATGAATGGATTCATATGACCACTATTCATACATTACAGTCAGATTTTATTGCATGAACAGTCATATTGTCAAAACCAATGCTAAAATTTCACAATTGCAAACAAATTAGCACAACTGTATTTTCAATAAAGAGTATCTTAGTTACGTAACTTAGTGACTATTTAGGAGAAGTAAAGTAACAAGTACCTTTTAAGGCAAGGCAAGGCAAGTTTATTTATATAGCACATTTCATACACAATGGCAATTCAATGTGCTTTACATAAACAGGAAAACACAAAAATTAAAAACAGATAAAATTAAAGCATTTAAAATAAAAGTGAAAAACAGTTAGAAAAATAGTACAGTTTAAGAAATAAAAGAGATTGAACAAACATATAAAATATAGTGCAATCAGTTCGGACTTAGCACAGAGTTCATTCAGTAAAAGTGTAGCTAAACAGATGTGTTTTGAGTCTGGATTTAAAGGTGACTACTGTTGGAGCACATCTGATTTCCTCTGGGAGCTGGTTCCAGCTGCGGCTGGCATAGTAGCTAAAAGCAGATTCTCCACGTTTTGTCTGAATCCTTGGTATTTCTAGCTGATGTAATCCTGATGATCTGAGTGGTCTGTTGGGTTTATATTCAATGAGCATATCTGCAATGTATTTAGGTCCTAGGCCATTGAGTGATTTATATACCAGTAATAATACTTTAAAGTCTATCCTAAATGTGACTGGGAGCCAGTGTAGAGACTTGAGGACTGGTGTGAT
>JACXGM010038044.1:0-11050 GCA_016801145.1 Umbra pygmaea
TCAATCACTCCCTCAATCACTCCATCAATCACTCCATCAATCACTCCATCAATCACTCCATCAATCACTCCATCATTCCGCCACTCCGTTCCTGTCTCACTATCATTCCATCCAGGCTTCATCTCACTCCTCACTAGCCCCATCCCTCCATTTTGTTGTCTTTACATTCCTCCATAATCTGCGTTGTTTCTCTTGTCTCCTCCTGACCAGTCACCAGGGAGACAGAGGCGTTCACACCGCTCGACTCCTCTCATGAATAATGAAAAAAAACTTTCATGAATAATGAATCCATGGTGCTTTGGTTACAGTGGCTAGAGGACACGCCCTTAGTTATACACAGAGTTTAGATTTCATTAATCACTAATGCAGGTGTGTGTGTCTGTGTGTGTTTGTTTGTGTCCGTACATGTGTCTGTGTGTGTGTGGGGCGGTGGTGGTGGTACATGTGTGTTTGGGTTGTGTGTACAAGTGTGTGTGTAGGGCTGTGTGTATGTGTGTGTCATTTTGTGTGTACTGTACGTGTTTGTGTGGGGTTGCGTGGTCAAGTGTGTGTGTGTGTGGGGTTGTGTGACTTGTGTGTAAAGCTGTGTGCACACGCACACACACACACATACATACACATATACACACACACATACACACATACACACACAACTGCACAAACCTGCACAAATATGGGTTCACTTAAAATGGAATACAAGGCTCTGCACCTGTCCTTGTTGTACTCAACCTTACCGCTGCCTTTGACACAATTGATCATTTCTATTGGAGAGACTGGAAAACCATATCAGTCGACGTGGTCGTGTTTATGCCTGGTTTACATCCTATCTATCTGAAAGATATCAGTTTGTGTGTGTGTGGATGGTCAATCCTCTGAAAAATCAATAGTTCACTTTGGTATTCCTCAGGGATCGGTCTTGGGACCACTGTTGTTATATTCTTCCTCTTGGTAATATCATCCAAAAGTACAACGTCAACTTTCACTGCTATGCTGATGACACACAGTTGTACATATCCATGAAACATACAAACAAAATTGTTTACCCTGGAAGCCTTTGTTGCAGACATAAGCATGTGGAAGTCAGAGCATCTCTTACTTGCCACAGAAATGCTCATTTTAAGTCCAAAGAAAAAACAATATTTGCTGTTTGAACTTGGATGGTTGTACAGTCATCGCGAAATATCTGCAAGGGACCTTGGTGTTATCCTGGACTCCGATCTCTCTTTTCATGAACGTATAAAACATATTTGAAGAACAGCATTTTTCATCTCCCGAACATCGCTAAAATCAGAAACTTTCAATCAAATAATGAATCAGAGAAACTTATACACAATTTTTATTCTTTCTAGACTAGACTATTGCAATGCACTTCTTTCCGGCTACCCTGAAAATTCACAAACAAACTTCAATTACTGCAGAAGGCAGCTGCTTTAATTCTAACTAGAAAAAAAGTTTGATCACATCACCCCAGTGCTAGCCTCTATACACTGTCTGGTAAAGACTGGAGCAGATTTTAAGGTCTTGCTATTAACCTACAAAGCGCTACATGGACCTGCACCCGATTATCTCTCTGAATTGGTCCTGCCGTACATACCTACACATACGCTATGGTCACAAGATGCAGGCAACCTTATTGTACCTAGAATTTTAAAACAAACAGCTGGCAGTATGGCTTTCCCTTATAGAGCCACATTACTGTGGAATGACGTACCGATACATGTTAGAAGCGGAGACTCAGTATTGAATTTTAAGCAATTACTAAAGACTAATTTATTTGGTAGGGTCTGCAACTGAGAGTTGTCTGGGGTTTTTAAACATGCGTTATGGCTGTCAGGCAAGTGAGATGAGATTGTGCCTGTATGCTAACCCCTCTTAAGCTTGCCTGTCAGTCTTTTTAAATTTAAATTGTCGCATAAAATATGCGTTGGGGCTGGCAGACAAATGTGATTTGAGACAGGGGGCCTGCGTGTTAACTCCCTGTTAAGCTTGCCTGTCACATCAAAACTTAAAACTATACTTTCTCAATAAAAAACATGCGTTAGGGCTGGCAGGCAAGCGATATGAGACAGGTGGCCTGCTTCGTAACTTCCTGTTAAGCTTGCCTGTCAGAATAAACTGAAACTTAAACTATATTTAAAAGAATAATAATTGCCTTAGGGCTGGCAGCTATTATGCCTCCACAACCCCTCGTGATGGGGCCTGGTTTACTATAGAACATTCATTTGTTTGGCTGGAGGACAAGTATCAATCTGGATTGTCCACTGAGGTACTGCTGACTTATGGAATGCCCCATCTATTGTTTCCTGTGCAGTGTTTCTTGCTTTTTCGGGTTCTAAGCTGGGACTCTGTAAAAGCACTTTGTGACAACTGCTGTTGTAAAAAGGGCTTTAACTTACATTTGATTGATTGATGAATTACATGTCCATTTGGTTTTAGCCTGTTAATCTTCTGTTTATTTTCGGTTGATAATTTGTTTACATTTGGTTCACAATTCTGTTTACACTATGTCCATGTTTTATTTACATTCTGCTATTGATTTTATGTTCATATTTTGCTTACAGACTCTCATTATCCTGTTAAGATTCTGTTTACCTAGCAATTAAATTCAGTAACTATGCTTTTTTATATTCTGTTTACATTGTTTTAATTTTGTTTAAATTATGTTTAAATTCTGTTTATTTTATATTCTGTTTACATTGTTTTAATGTTGTTTAAAATATGTTTAAATTCAGTTTATTTTATATTCTGTTTACATTGTTTTAATTTTGTTTATATTATGTTTAAATTATGTTTATTTTATATTCTGTTTTTTATTCTGTTTGCTTTCTTTTCATACATTTTGTTTACTCTCTGTTTATATGTTGTTTTCTCTCTGTTTACATTCTGTTTACATTTAGATTATATTCTGTTCATGCTGTTTTATACCATTTACTTTCTGTTGCTATTCAGTTCGCTTTGTGTTTTCATCCTTTTTACAGTCGGTTTATATTCTGTTTCTGCAGTTTTATTGTATATACATTATATTCTGTTTACATGCTGTTTACAATAATCATTGTATTTAATTTCCACCCCCCAAAAAACTAGCTTTACTTAGTTGTTCTGTTCAGCTAAAGTCAATCAAAAGCTAAATGGTTTTGGCCATTAATAACACAATAATACATTGAGAATACAAAAGTGAAAGTAGTGCTCACAGATAAAGCACCAGGGTGAAAGGGAATTACAGGGTCTCTGTTAGGGTAGGAAGAGTGTGTGATCAGTGCAGCGCATCGGCCTGTTGTTACAGTCCAGTGGACACGCAGCTTGACTGTCTCATCACAGGACACACACACAGAACGAGTAAGTGGTAAGGGCAGAATAGAGGTGAAGAGTCGTCCTGATCCCCCCTTGTTTCATCTGTCAAACAAGAACGGCCATCACACTAACCCCCCCTAACACACCCACACACACACACACTAACCCCCCCCCCCCCCACACACACACACACACAGACAGCTGTCAGATGTGTTCCAGAGGGATTCTTCCAGCTGACAGCTACATGTAATCAAACAAGAGCAACATCTCTGGAAATTACACAGTCTCTGGCCTGCAGGGACAACAGGACTGACAGCCTGCCTCTCCATGGTTGTATGTATGTGTGTGTGTTTGTGTGTGTGTGTGCGTGTGTGTGTGCGTGTGTGTGTGAACACCTTATCTATCCTGTGTAACCCTCCAACAGCACACACTGTATGTGGTTATACATACATAGCACACACGCTGTGAGCCAACATATGCAACACACCTCCATTCCTCTTTACACAGCTGGGATCCCCTCTCCTATAGCCCAGGACACGTTCCAATACTGGTCTCCTCTCAGTAGAACCTCCTTCAGCCTGTGGGCACTATGAATCTAAGGTTATGTTCTATAGTTAAGCATTCTTTAGGGGAATACGGTCTAAAGTAGTGCAATACTAAAGTAGTGCAATACTGACTAGGTTCTAAAGTAATCAATTATTAGGGAATAAAGTACAATTTACAGTACAATAAATCTAACCATTATTGAATTAACAGTACAATAAATCTAACCGTTATTGAATTAACAGTACAATAAATCTAACCGTTACTGAATTAACAGTACAATAAATCTAACCGTTATTGAATTAACAGTACAATAAATCTAACCGTTATTGAATTAACAGTACAATAAATCTAACCATTATTGAATTAACAGTACAATAAATCTAACCGTTATTGAATTTACAGTACAATAAATCTAACCGTTATTGAATTTACAGTAAAATTAACCTAACCGTTATTGAATTAACAGTACAATAAATCTAACCATTATTGAATTTAAGGTACAATAGATCTAACCGTTATTAAATTTACAGTACAATAAATCTAACCATTTTGAACTTACAGTTCAATAAATCTAACTGTTATTAAATTTACAGTACCATGTCAGTTGTAATGTTATGCATAGTAACAGGTGGGTCCCTTACTGAAATCTATTTTAACAAATCTTATTTGTGTGGTTCCCTGCATGGCTTTATTTGAATGTAAAGTAACCTAACTGTGAGTGTGTTTTAGTGAGAGAGACATGGTTGCACCCACAAACTGTATTCTGTATGACTGCAATGGTGACGAGCTGTTCTACTCTAGGTCTGTGAAGGTCTGAATGGTTCTCAAACTTCTCCTCAAGTACCACCACCAGTCCATGTATTTGAACTACCTGACCAACTACCTGACCAACTAGCTTGTCTACCCTGAATCTCGTTTACTAGTTCAGGGTTAGAGCTAAACTGTGGCACGTCTGGTGGTACTTGAGGTGAGGTTTGAGATCCACTACACTATTTAGCCGAAGGTGTGTGGAAACCTGAGCTTCACACCAAATTGGCTAGTTGGACATCTCATTCCAAAACCATGGGCAGTTGGCTCTCCTTTAGGACTATATCAGCCACCAATCTGCTGGGAAGGCCTCCACAAGATATTAGAGTGTGTCTGTGGAAACCTATGCCCATTCAGCCAAAAAGGCATTTGCGATGCCAGGCACTGATGTTGGAAGAGAAGTCCTGGCTCACAAGCACCAATCCAAATCATCCCAAAGGTGTTCAATGGTGTTAAAGTCAGGGCTGTGTGCAGGCCACTTGAGTTCCTCCACACCAAACTAATTAAACAATGTCTTTATGGAGCCCACTTTGTTTACAGTCATGCTGGAACAGGAAAGGGCCTTTCCCAAATATCTGCCACAAAGTGAGAATACCCCACTAAAAATGAAGGTGACCAAACCCTGAAAAACAGCCCCAGACCATTATCCTCCTTCCACTATTAGCATTTCCACATATTTTTCACTATATAGGCTGTACAGTTGCGTAAATCTGTGAAGGTCTGAGGTGATCTAACATGCATTTCTGACATGTTTATTACGTGTCATTCAGTGAATGTCAGATACATAGAGTATGTTGGTTTGACAATCATCAGAAAATTATACTCTAATAGAAAAGCATACAGTAGCCCTGTCCAACAGAAAAGTGTTGCCAATTAGAAATGCGTACTGCTATGTGGGAGTGAGTGTGGAATCACATTACCTCCTTGCTTCACTGCTCCCAAATTAATTAATTGGAAAATCTTGTGGAGAACAAGCACTTTTAATGGCTCTACCCAGAGGAGGGATTTGGGATTTGTTTTGCAAATTACATCCTTGTTAGTACAGGGTCAGAAAGACTGGAAGATCCACAGGAGCTGCCACACAAAGACAGAGACAAACATACCCACATTTACACACACAAACAGAGACAAACACACCCACATTTACACATACAAACGCAGGCAGACACTTAACCATTAAAACAAAATGTGATCCACACAAAGCAGGGGCGTCATGCCCATTTAAACTGAGGGGGCACATGCCCCCACACATTTTTGAGCCAAGAGGATTTTCCTTTTAATATCTGTATTTGTGGGCACCTGTTTCCGCTTCTGACACAAAGTATGTACACAATTGTTTTTTTCCTTTTCTGAATAGGTATGTTGTTATGAGTAAAATGATTGCATTATTTTCTTATGTTTTGTTGAAATGCCAATTAAAAAAACTATACTTATTTTGATACTCTGGTTGGAGAGTCCCGAACGAAACAGTGGACTGCACATGCTCCCACATATCTGGTAAAAGAGCAGACGTGACTCTCCCGTACTTTTCATTTTATCCTGTAAAAACATGGACATTCAAAAGAGAAACCTTTAACTATAAGACAATGATTGCACTTTTACCATGTTTGTAGAATGTAAAGAGTTAAATGTGTTTTAGTTGATATGTTTTTAGTTGACGTTTGGTTTGTCTTGATGTATGCTCACTATAACGTGAGGAAAATAACATACGTGTGCTCCAGTGGCCATTAAATCTAACTGTAGTGTTGTATTGATAGTTTTGTGTCATTAAATGTTTGTTTGCTCATGTTAATGAGTTAAACGTATAATATGTAGTTTTTGGCCGCTAGGAGTCTCTCAATCAAAACAGTAACAAACGATGTTACTTGGATGCAATCGAGAAGTAGCATAGGATCATGGGATTTGTTTTCGTCGTCAATGTCAACCAGCCAATCTAACGTCTCTGGCAGAAAAAAAAGGTAATGTATTGTTAAATATATTATAGCTTTATTCACGTAAAGTTTGGCGGTTTCCTGGAACTTAGAGCAACTAGAGGAGTCAAAGGTCATATGACGCCATTGACGGGCGACAAAATGAAACGTCCCGTGTCTTCGAATTACATTACAAATTTATCTGGGTTTGAAAGTTAGTGGAAACATTTAGGATAATGTAATTACACAACAAAACAAATTATATAATATAGGTATAGTTTTTGCTTTTTAAAGCAAACTACGTCTTTTGTAATTGTTTTGATTGAGAGACCCCTAGCATCTAAAAACTACATATTGTACCTTTAATAGGTAGCGTTAATTGTATTTTGAAGCTCACTCTGTGATCGCTTTTGACATGCTTGCCAGGATTTAAAGAGCAAATGATTTTAAAAGAAAAAATATATATATATACATATTAGTTAAATGTTAACTAAAGAAGACAAAGTGAAGAAATGAGGCAGAGTGACAAAAAACAAAATTTATTTTAAAGTTGGTGACTAAAGTGATATAATGAGACATACTAAAGAATGTGAATTAATATTTTAAAAGCAACTGTTGTGCTAAAATTGACTTTATGTGCATTAAATAAAGATATCTGCAGAGGAGCTGTGAAAGAGCAAATGTGACTCTCCTTTTCTTTTAGTTTTATCCTGTTTTACAGATAACAGTAATCTGTCAGCAGGTTCTACTGAGCCTAGTCAGAGCTAAGGTAGGAGCTAAAACTGCAGAAACTTCAATCTCTGTCCTTTGTATATCCCTAGACAGACAGGCTCTAACCCTGACCCCCTAAAGTAACCAGACATTCCATTGTACCATTCCCTTACTAGATAGCAAGGTCAAATCAATATCCTCAGCTATGCTAACACACACACCTGCTAGTAGGGGTCATTATGAATCCTGGATGAAATCGTACACTGAGATTTGAAGAAGGAAGATTGGCTTCAATTAATGAAACTGCAACTATAAAACTACATGGGACTATAATGTCTTGAGAGTAGGGAGATGTGATTAGATCTGTCACCAAAATGTGTTGCCAAAATGGCTAAACGATTTTTGTGGTGGAATATTTTTTCATTGAATTCTTTTAAGCCTAATTTCACTGTAGTAGTAAATGAAATCAAATTATCAACAGTCCAAATTCCAGCTCCCTGGTCAAAAGAAATACTGCACGTTATGGTGAAAATTTGCTAGCTAGTGACACAAATTCAGTGATCAAAATAAAAAAAGGCTAGTGCAGCAAATGGAAAGTGATTGATCATGATCTGAATAACATAATTTGTGTTTTTAGTAGACATACTGTATTTAGCATAGGTAGAATATAGCATAGGTAGAAGATAGCATAGGTAGAAGATAGATAATATAAATATCAGCTGGCTAGTTAGCCAATTTCAATTACACATTGGCAACAACAACTCCTGACTAGTGTCAAAATATTGATATTGTAAATTGTATAAATAAACTTGTACACAATGTTGTGTAAATGCACCTTAATGCAGATGGATCCATTCACCTCATTAAACTTGAACTCATGTAAATTGGTTTTATTGCTGAAGTGAAAACCTCATTAAGTATAAATTTAAAGATTATATATTAAACTTTGGGACCACAGGGAGGCTTGACTGACGGGTTTAACCAGCAGTAGGAAATCAATATGTAGGTAAAAGGGCAGGCATTTAAATAGGTCATCTGCCTGTCACCATGACCTGTGACCTGTTGTGACCTATAGGAGAAATATTGAACACACAAAATAATTGTCAAAATGGGAGGGAACAGGTGTGTCCTTTGACTCAGACAAGTAGACTGAAATGTTGATGCATCCATGGTTTTTGTAAGAGTAGGGTGACACGGAAAAAAATCCATACCAACATAAATAGAAAAAAGTCACTGTTAAAATGACAACAATTTATAATTATAGCTAATATTTGTTCACAGTCACCTATATTTTTCAAACCTCTTTTTGGAACATCCTGAATGGTACACTGAACACTGGCGCTTCCTGAATGCTACCCAACCCTGCCCCAGGATGCAGTGAACATCTTCCATTAGGAGCTTTGTAAACGCTACCCAACCCTGCTCTAGTATGCAGTGATCCGCCTCTGTTAGGAGCATTGTGAACGCTACCCAACCCTGCCCCATTATGCAGTGATCGGCCTCCGTTAGGAGCTTTGTGAACGCTACCCAACCCTGCCCCAGTATGCAGTGATCTGCCTCCGTTAGGAGCTTCCTGAACGCTACCCAACCCTGCTCCAGTATGCAGTGATCGGCCTCCGTTAGGAGCTTTGTGAACGCTACCCAACCCTGCTCCAGTATGCAGTGATCGGCCTCCGTTAGGAGCTTCCTGAACGTTACCCAACCCTGCCCCATTATGCAGTGATCGGCCTCCATTAGGAGCTTTGTGAACGCTACCCAACCCTGCTCCAGTATGCAGTGATCGGCCTCCGTTAGGATCTTCCTAAATGCTACCCAACCCTGCCCCATTATGCAGTGATCCGCCTCCGTTAGGAGCTTTGTGAATGCTACCCAACCCTGCTCCAGTATGCAGTGATCGGCCTCCGTTAGGAGCTTCCTGA
Source organism: Umbra pygmaea (assembly GCA_016801145.1). Lineage (NCBI taxonomy): Eukaryota > Metazoa > Chordata > Actinopteri > Esociformes > Umbridae > Umbra > Umbra pygmaea. The sequence goes on from JACXGM010038044.1 coordinate 9,185, forward strand.
ACGTTACCCAACCCTGCTCTAGTATGCAGTGATCGGCCTCCGTTAGGAGCTTCCTGAACGTTACCCAACCCTGCCCCATTATGCAGTGATCCGCCTCCGTTAGGAGCCTTGTGAACGTTACCCAACCCTGCCCCATTATGCAGTGATCCGCCTCCGTTAGGAGCTTCCTGAACGCTACCCAACCCTGCTCCAGTATGCAGTGATCCGCTTCCATTAGAAGCTTCCTAAACGTTACCCAACCCTGCCCCAGACTGTATTAAACAGATGGCAGCATCAGCACCGTCCGGCTGGGATCCATTACTTTTCAATTAGCACTAACCAGACAAACGGCTGTGTGTGTGTGTGTGTGTGTGTGTGTGTGTGTGTGTGTGTGTGTATGTGTGTGTGTGTGTGTGCGTGTGTGCGTGTGTGTGTGTGCTTTTTACGCATGTTGGCCTCGCAATTAATGTCCTTTATCTTTATTTTTCAAGCATAGACAATTGTCTGATCTGTAACAAATTACAGGTAGCAAAGCAGAAACACACGCCCACACCACACACTGAATACCCCCAGGGGAGCTCTTTAACAGTGAGGAACGAATGCAATTATCTCCAGACCAACAGATGCCTGATTGAGTACTCCATAGGGTGTGTGTGTGTGTGTGTGTGTGTGTGTGTGTGCGTGTGCGTGTGTGTGTGTGTGTGTGTGCGTGTGTGTATATTTGTACACATTCCATAAAAGAAGATTAAAAAGCAACAGATAAGTCCCTCAATCCCTTCCTCACAGCATCTCGGTCTGTAGCTGTAATACTATGTTTTGGCTTTTCATTTCTTTTACTTTAGTTCTCTCTTTCTCTCTGTCTTGCTCTGACTTTCACTGCTACATCAGCACCTCTCTGTCCCCGCCCTCCCGGCCTCTCTTCACTGCTGATTTACAGCTGCATAAAAAGAATCAGTCAAAATCCAATCAGTTGCTGTAGCAGGACAGGGCCGGGCAAGAAGAGCTGGAGGGATATTTCAATAACCTGTCAAGTCAAAGAAACGCTACAGCAAAGTTAAACTTTGAGACTTCGTGAAAATAAGGCACTGACAGACCAATAGGCAGGCAGACAGGGATATAAATTGATAAATGCACAGTAAAAACAAGGGAGTTGTTTAACACAGCGTTAAAGTTGATTGACGCTCGGAGAGTCATTTTAACTATTACTAGATTAGAGGTACCTCCAGAGGTCTTACCAATATAGTAATAGTAACATACACACTATGACGGCACTTAAAGATCCCCAGAGTTAGCCTTTCAATATTTTTGTACTTACAGGAATCACAAGTTAGCATAGCATATTTGTACGTACAGGAATCTTGGGGTTACATTATAGTATGATGGCATTTACAGGAACCTTAGGGTAACATTTATAGTATGTTGTTACTTACAGGAAATTGACGCAGCCAGTGCCTGCAGGGGGAGCGATCCAGATGAAGCTGAGACTAGTAGACGGCTGGTGGCTGACATGAGATGCCACCACACTACACACAAACTGGGTCCCAAACTGGCGCTGCTCTGACATGACACCTGACAAAATAAAGGAGAAAGAAGCTTTAGTTACTACATGAATGAATGAATGAATGAATGAATGAATGAATGAAAGAACGGGTGAAAGAATGAATGAATGGATGAATGGATGAATGGATGGAGGAATAAATGAATGGTGAGAGCAGGCTGCCTCTCATCAGTGACAATAAACAGGTGTTCACCAGGAGGTTAGTTTAGTGACTTCTCATCAGTGACAATAAACAGGTGTTCACCAGGAGGTTAGTTTAGTGACTTCTCATCAGTGACCATAAACAGGTGTTCACCAGGAGGTTAGTTTAGTGACTTCTCATCAGTGAC
>JACXGM010038045.1:0-10935 GCA_016801145.1 Umbra pygmaea
TGGGCGCCTCCCTAGGGAGGTGTTCCAGGCACGTCCAGCTGGGAGGAGGCCTTGGGGAAGACCCAGGACTAGGTGGCGGGATTATATCTCCAACCTGGCCTGGGAACGCCTCGGGATCCCCCAGTCGGAGCTGGTTAATGTGGCTCGGGAAAAGGACGTTTGGGGTCCCCTGCTGGAGCTGCTGCCCCCGCGACCCGATTCCGGATAATCGGACGAAAATGGATGGATGGATGGTTGGTATACACCCCAGTAAAACTGGAGCACAATTTTTGTGGAGAAACATAGAAACAGCACTGGACAAGCTGTGACAAATATGCATCATCCCTGCAAAAAGATATACTGCTTTAAAACCACTGAGCTTAGAGCAGGGATGCAATCAGATCAAAAACATTGAAGTTGTTGTCTCCTCTAGGAATAATATAAATAGACAAAATAATTATCGGAGGAAATCAAATTTATTGATGGTAAAAAAGGATTTAAACAACACATGTAGGGTTTCTTTGCTAAATGAAGAAAGACTGAAGTTGGCACTTTTTAATGTAAGATCAATTACAGGGAAAACTTCTCTTATTTATGATATTTTATCGGAGAAAAGGTTAAAATGTATGTTTTTAACGGAAACATGGCTTGATCAGAATGGGGCTATATCCCTTATTGAGGCATGCCCACCAGGTTATACCTTTTTGCAAAAGGCTCGCTGTGGCAAGAGGGGCGGCGAAGTAGCCGCTATAGTGTTGCAGTCACTGGCCTATAAAGAGATTGTTTTCGATGATTTTACTACTTTTGAATACTTAGCAATAGAAATACTAGAAAGCAAATGTTTAATTGTAATAATATATCGACCTCCTAAGCAGACTCTGTGCTTTATACCTGAGTTTTCTGAACTTTCAACTCTTAGTGTTACCAACTATGATAAAGTCTTGATTGTCGGGAATTTTAATATCCATGTCGATAACAAAGTTGATCGTAAAGCAGTTGAGTTTTTAGAAGTTTTAAATTCTTTCAACTTTACACAACATGTCAATGAGTCTACACATAATAAAGGACATACGCTTGATCTTATAATTTCACATGGCATTAATGTTAAATTAAATGAAATAAACGATCTAGCAATCTCAGATCATTTTTGTTTATTTTTTGATTCTACAATTGATACTATGCTTCATCATAATAAAACATTAATTAAAAAACGTTATTTTAATACATTCACTTCTGAGTGTTTTACTAATGAGCTTCTACAAATGCCTTTAGTTTTAAGTGAAATGTCCACTGTACACGATAAGGTTGATAATTTTAATGCCTCTCTAAAAGCAACTCTCGATAAAGTGGCGCCAGAGAAAATTAAAAAAAGATTGATGTCTAAAAATATGTCATGGAAAAATGAACGCATCTGTCAACTTAGAAGGGAATGTCGTAAATCAGAGCGTTTATGGAGAAAAACTAAATTAACTGTTCACCGTGAGATTCTTTTGTTTAACACCTCAGAATATACAAAAACAGTGCGCTCTGAAAGACAAAAGTTCTATTCTAAGATTATTAACGAAAATAAAAAAAATCCAAGAATATTTTTCTCTATTGGCTTTTAAATAACCATATAATTGGCTAGACCAGCCCTCGGTTACTATGTGCGAAGATTTTGCCATGTTTTTTAATAATAAAATAACACAGATCAGATCTGCTATTGATCAGACCGATAATTTTTCTATGGATGAATTGGGAAGTTATCCACACCATAAAATGGAAATGCTCAGGACAGTTAATAAAGAAAATCTTATGCAAATTATTTCTCAGATAAATTCCTCTTCCAGCTATCTTGACCCTATACCAACAGTATTTTTTAAAGAGGTATCACACTGTATGATAGACCATGTCCTTGATATTGCTAATTGTTCCCTGGAAACATTTTTCCAAATGCTCTTAAATGTGCTGTTGTGAAGCCACTTTTAAAAAAACGAAACCTTGATTGCTCTCTCCTTAATAATTACAGACCAATTTCTAACATATCATTTCTAAGTAAGATCCTAAAAAAAAGTTGTATTACAGCAGCTTAATAATTTTTTAGATGAATATAATATTCGGGAGAAATATCAGTCCGGTTTTAGACAGGGTCATAATACGGAAACAGCTTTACTAAAAGTAGTAAATGATCTGAGAATGAATGCAGATAAAGGCAATGCCTCAGTTTTAGTGCTTTTAGATCTAAGTGCAGCATTTGACACAGTTGATCAATGTATTCTGCTTAACAGATTGGAAAAACTTGTCGGTCTCACTGGTAATGATTTAAATTGGCTCAAAACATATATAACAGAAAGGAATTTTTTAGTTAACATAGGTGACTGTATATCAAAGTTACACAAAATAAAACAAGGTGTTCCACAAGGATCAATTCTTGGGCCTGTTTTATTTTCATTATATATGCTCCCTCTGGGCAGCATAATTAAGGAATACGACATTAATTATCATCTTTATGCTGATGATATACAGTTATATATCTCAGTTGAGCTGGGAGATGCTGTTGTATTAGATAGGCTGGCTGATTGTCTGTCCAGTATTGTTAAGTGGATGAACAAAAACTTTTTGAAATTGAATGAAGACAAAACTGAAATTCTTATTGTAGGCCCAAAACTTGAGCGGGAGAGGATAGAGGCTGGATTGGGTCCCCTTGCCCTACAATCTAAGAAAAAGGTAAAGATCCTAGGTGTCACTTTGGATTGCGATTTGAGTTTTAAGTCTCATATTAATCAGGTGACCAAAACGTGTTTCTATCACCTGAGAAATATAGCAAAAATTCACCCTTTTTTATCTTTGGATGATGCCAAAAAACTCATGTTTTTATTTTCTCTCATCTGGATTATTGCAATGCTATGTACACTGGCCTACCTAAGGGTACTATATCGAAGCTACAATTGATACAAAATGCTGCAGCCAGAGTACTAATGAAACTAAAAAAGAGAGAACATATTACACCGGTTTTAATGGAATTACATTGGTTACCAGTTAATCAAAGGACTGATTTTAAGGTTCTTTTATTTGTTTTTAAAACTCAGCACAATTTGGCACCTTTATACATTTCAGACTGTTTGTCAAGGTACTTTCCAAATCGTAGATTAAGATCCTCTAATACTAATCTTCTGGCATATTATCCAGTTACCTATAAACGATCTGGTGGTGCTTCTTTTAGCCACTATGCCCAAAAATTTGGAACTCTCTACCAAATGAAGTGAAAGAGGCTACTAGTATTCATAATTTTAAAAGGCACCTTAAGACATATCTTTTTAAAGGTGCTTATCAGTAGAACAATACTATGTGAAGTTATGTACAAGTTTATTTTATCTCTTTTTTATTTGTAATTATTTTTATATTGACATTGTGTGAACTTGTTATTTTGTCTGTAAAGCACTTTGCGTTGCATCCCATGTATGAAAAGTGCTATATAAATAAAGGTTTATTATTATATTATTATTATTATTATAAGTGTGTAATAGGGTTTATTAGTGTTGTAAAAGTGTGTATTAGTATTGTAATATTGCATAGTAGTATTGTAATAGTGTGTAAAAGTGTGTATTAGTATTGTAATAATTTGTATTAGTAGCTTAATAGTGTGTATTGGTATTGTATTAGTGTATAATGGTGTGTATTCGTATTGTAATAGTGTATAATAGTGTGTATTGGTATTGCCTGGATTGTCGAGCCTGCCACTCATCAGCCAATCACAAAAAATAAACTGGCTACACAATAGCCAATCAGAAAATAGCACTATTGTATCTGGGTAAGATTTAATGCAACAACCATTGAAAAAAATCATATCCTGGAATTGTTCACGTGATTCCCACTGGAAACGACTGGAGCTCCAAGCATCACTTTGAGCACAGAGTAAGTCATGATAATAATAATAATAATAATAATAACCTTTATTTATATAGCACCTTTCATACAAGGAATGCAGCTCAAAGTGCTTTACATCAATAAAGTCAAATAAAGTGGAAGAAATTTGCATCAATAAAAACATTTACATAAGTGAAAGACAAATAGTTAAATTGAAAGCATAAAAAGCATAGAGAAATTTGCATCAGTATAAAAACATTATCATCAGTAAAAGGATGATCTCCGAATTCACAACTTTTTTGACACAAACAATGACATCTTGACTGCTGTTAGAGAATGGTTCCCATATAATTAGCATCAGCTTTTCATGAGTGTAACTTAGCTACTAGTTTTACAACCTGTTCACTGACAACACCTACTATAGTCTAGGCCTAGTCATATTTTCATTATCACACAATAACTGACATATTTTCACATTATAAACATCTCTCTCTCCAAATAGGCTTAATAATTGTATTAGCAATAAATTAATGAAAGTGTATTGCATAGTCAATGTTATGGGTCACTTTTAAAATCATGTCATATTTTATAATTATATCCTGGCCGTGGATGCATTAATCTTTGCATCTTTCTTTCAAATATGTCAGGTAAAAAGCAATTAAGCATCCTCTCATTCGCCCTTAGAGGAAAACCCCCTAAAAAGGCCAGGTTAGAGGATGCTGAAAGGGTAGGCCCATTAGAGGAGGAGACAGTGCAGGTGAAAGAGACGGTGCAGGTGGAAGAGAGGGTGCAGGTGGAACACACAGGCATACCTTTGACAGCTAAATTACCTGTTTCAATTTTCTCAAGTTCATGTTACACACACTGAAATAATACATGCATGCAGAGTAGAGCCTGACCGATAAAGGATTTTTTTAAGGCTGATACCCATGGATGGACTGGGACAAAAATTTGGCCCGGGACTTTAGATGGATCGCCCGGGGGGGGGGGGGTATCTGTTCTCTCCCTGCGTCCATCATTCACTCTGGGTTTCTCCTCATCTAAATATAGAGGAACTCTCTCTCTAGATTTGATGGCCAGGCACAAGCACAGTTTTACGCTCCTGCGGATGCAACAGCCAGTTCATTTCAGCCTATGTCACCTTTTTTACAGGACTGTAATTGACCGACCCTCCTGATGGCCAGTTCGTCCCTGCTGATACTGATACAAATATTTGGTGTTTTTTTATTTAAAAATATGATATTCCGATATATTGGCCGATATATATAAAAACAATCCAGAAACGAGTTACAAAACATAAACAGATTTCCCAAACATTAGTTCTTCATAGTTATTTATGTTTCCTCACTAACATAATATGATAATGCAGTTTAAAAATAAACTTGTTTGTTTTATGGTCACAACCGAACAGAGGAACATCAAAATATAATAAAGTTTTGATAAATAAAATGTATAAAAATACAAACTTAAGATCAAACTTAAGATAAAACTTAAAGTAATTTGAACAAAAACACAACAAAAACAAAAGAAATCTAAGTTACCAGTATTAATATACTTACTAGCTACATAAATATAACTTTGAACAAGACTGGAAATAAATATTCTGTTAAGTTCTATAAGTTCTAATAAATAAAAACAACAGCAAAATGTAAACTATATACAGTATATGAGGTAATGTCCTGATTCAGTCAGTCCTAAATTGCCGGAGTTCAGCAGAGGCAGTTTTAATAGAAAAAAATATTATTGCCGATACCGATAGTTTGGAACTTGCCTATTATCGGCTGTTAATATCGGATATATCGTTTGGGCTCTAATGCAGAGTTATGTACCATATTGTTACAGGACTAGAGACGACGAACCCCTTAAAGAACAATTCCGGAGCCAAATGAACCTAGGAGTTAATAACACATGGGTACTGAGTCAACTTTTCTTTGGGATATGTTTTTATGCTAATTGAATGTGCCCAGTTTTAGTGCAAACTAATAATTACCTTATAATGCTAGTTGTGAGGGCATGGATTAGGGCTGGGCGATATATCGAGTTTTAACTGTATATTCGAGTTTGCTTTTTAGCAGGATAAGTAAAGGCCTTGATCATGCTAGTCGAATATATTTTTCTTTTGCGCCCATATTTTTTCTGCGTGCGTACCACAGGGTGAGCATCCGGTTTGGCAAAGTGACCCAAATGAGGAAGTGCCTTAAACCTGCATTCTATCTGAATTCCGGCTGGGGGTGATACATCTGGTTGCAAAAGAGCTAGGTTTCTGTAATAGTCTATGAGAATGAGAGACATAATATTCCCTAATTTATTACCTCAGTAAACATTTTCATAATGAGTATATGGTGTCAATCTCTAGATTTACCTTTTTGCAATTATCATGATGTTCATTTTTTAATCATGGTCTTGTTGATTTTAAAATCAGCGATAAAGCAAAGGGGCGTTTAGGGCGTGGTTATGGTTGTACGACAAGACACTCAAAGGAGTTGGTAGTTTAGTTTTTCCGGTAAGTAACGTTACGTTTTGTTTTACATTATGTTTTAATACTGTTTTTTGTTAGCATCCCAATTAATATCAGCTAGCTACCTAGATTACTCCTCCCTCTCGTTTAAAATCGTCACATCCGCAAACAAGATGTCTGCACCCGTAACGGCAAATTCGATGACCCAAATCAGATCTTCACAAACCAATGGTTGATGTCACACAAGTTACGTCCAGTGATATATACGGTCTATGGCACGTACACTTAAAAAACAGCCCTGTGTTGGCGCTTTCTGTAGAGCTCCTTTCCGCACCCTTGGTCAGTGCATCTCCTTAAACAATATATAAATAAAAAATAGATAAAAATAAAGAACATATGTATATTTTGTTGTTTTTATATGTAAAACCATATAAACCATGATGAATAAGGCTTTTCAATGCATATTGCCAAGCCCCCAGAGCTCCTGGGTTAGTGTGCAATGTTTGGAGGCCATACAAACAACCTCAAAATGCTGCATCTATTTTTCACTACATTTCTATATGTTTTTGAAATCCCAGTTATTTTTCACTTCCTAAAATTGTTGGTGTTGTGCAGGACGATGTCCTACATAATTGCTGAGTTGTTATTTTGTCATTTTCGATTCCTACTTCCTGTCTCTAATGTGTTTAGTAAAAAACGACTGTCTAAAAAACATGACCGACTTTGAGGCGCCATAGCTACAGCTGTGTTTAACCTACAGGGATGATCCACCACTCATTCTTTTCATATGATCTTCCTCTTTCCAAGATTTAGCATGCATATCTGGACATTTACTTGAGTAAAAGTACTTTTCTGAGTAACTCACAAGTTTTGGGAAGTCCCTACTTAAGACCAAAATAATCAGGTAAAGGAAGATCACTGATCATGATAAAATTGTAGTAATAGTGCAGCCCTACTGGCTTGAACCAATTTGGGAGGCTATCAAAGATCGCAGCCTTGGTTTTAGTGCTTCCACATTTTAATGCTGATGCTGAGAGCGTATTTTCGATGGTTGGTTTGAACAAAACCTCAACACAAAACAGCTTGTCTGTAGACAAGGCATTGTCCTAAATCATGACCCTGAAAATGGCTGGGCTTGAGCCGAACTGTTTCAAATGTGTAAATTCTTCTGCAAGTCTGAGCAATTATTAATCAACAACAACAAACACACTAATAATTATTATTAATGAAACATCCCTGTTAGGGGTTCTCCTCCCTGAGCTGTCTCCCCATTCCTAGTGTTTGTCTCCCTCTCCTGGTTCCCCTGTGTGTGTGTGTTGTATGTCCTTGTCTGTCTATTTATGTACTAACCTATCTCTGAGGTTCCTCATTCCATTAAGGCAGCCTTGGCACCAATTATCCTCTGCACCTGCACCTCCCTGTCAGCTGGGGCTGATTGCTGTCCTTCCTATTTAGGAGGGTGTTGGCTGTTAGTCCCTGCCGGATTGTTAATCCACACAGTGCGTAGCAAAGTGTTGTGAGAAACTCCTAGCCATTATTCTGAGTCTAGCTTGTTCCGAATACTTAGTTCCTGTAACTCATTTTGGTTTTCTGTTTGTTCTATTCCAGTTCTACCTGACTCCTGGGACCTATCTAACCTTTTTCTGAAACTCATCACCAGCCAGCAGCCTACTCCTAACTCAGGACCATTGATCAAGCCATACTGCCTGCCTGCCATCTACCTACTCATATTTCAGGACCATACCCAAGCCATCCTGCCTGCTCACCATCTGTCCAGCCATCATTCCATTCTTATTTCTAATAAACTACATTTTTGCCACTCACCTGTTTACCACCTCTGCTTTTGGGTCCTTCCCTTATCAGTTTCGTGACAATCCCTTTTCCCGCGACCCATCCAACCCGTCCCCCCTTTGACCCCCTGATGGGGGGGACGTCACTCTTGCCTGTCTTCAAAACTTGAGAGCCCTGATTACAATACTAACACAGTTGGAGTATGGATTAGCTGAGTGGAGTGGGCAGAGAAACTGTATACCGGACAGTGTCTGACTGTCACAGGACAGTCGTGGGATTTACAGGACAGTGTACAGGACAGTGTCTGACTGTCACAGGACAGTCGTGGGATTTACAGGACAGTGTACAGGACAGTGTCTGACTGTCACAGGACAGTCATGGGAGTCACAGGATAGTGTACAGGACAGTCATAAGAGTCACAGGACAGTTGTGGGATTTACAAGACAGTGTACAGGACAGTATATGACTGTCACAAGACAGCCATTAGTCACAGGACAGTGTACAGGACAGTGTCTGACTATCACAGGACAGTGATGGGAGTCACAGGACAGTGTACAGGACAGTGTCTGACTGTCACAAGAAATTCATGGGAGTCACAGGACAGTGATGGGAGTCACAGGACAGTGTACAGGACAGTGTCTGACTGTCACAGGACAGTCATCAGAGTCACAGAACAGTCATCTGAGTCACAGGACAGTTGTGGGATTTACCAGACAGTGTACAGGACAGTATCTGACTTTCACAGGACAGTCATGGGAGTCACAGGACAGTCATGGGATTTACAGGACAGTGTACAGGACAGTGTCTGACTGTCACAAGACAGCCATAAGAGTCACAGGACAATGTACAGGACAGTGTCTGACTATCACAGGACAGTGATGGGAGTGACAGGACAGTTTACAGGACAGTGTCTGACTGTCACAAGACATTCATGGGAGTCACAGGAAAGTGATGGGAGTCACAGGACAGTGTACAGGACAGTGTCTGACTGTCACAGGACAGTCATAAGAGTCAAAGTACAGTGTCTGACCTTCACAGGACAGTCATAAGAGTAACAGGACACTGTCTTGGAGTCACAGGACAGTTTACAGGACACTACTAACAGTACAACAAAGTATTTGCTGCCACTGCCTCTCGAAAATGTCCCAGAAAAGCTATATTATATAATATTAGAAAGGTTTGGCATGCAAGATTGTAAACCCAGAGCAACGCCATGCGAACAAAAAATGTAACTACACTGATGACGCAAAGCTAATGGATGATGTCAGAAAATACAGAGAAGCAGTGGGTAGCCTGATTTATCTGACTACGTGCACAAGACCGATTTATGTTTTGTGGTGAGCAAGCTGTCACAATATTTTACTGAGCCAACTGACAAACAGTGGTCTACAGTAAAACAAGTATTAAGATATCTGAAAGGTACAATGGAAAAAGAGTTAAATTACAGAAAGTGTGACAGCGAAGAATTGGGGATCTATGCATACAGTGATGCAGATTGGGCGGCAGATGTAACCAATTGACACAGTACAACCGGTTACTGTGTAAGCCTAAACAAAAATGGTCCTTTGATTTTATGGAAATCCAAAAAGCAGCCCACTGTCGCACTGTCTACTTGCGAGGCAGAGTATATTGCTTTAGCTACAACTACACAAAAGTGTACAAGTTTAGTACAATTGCTTGAAGGAATGGACAGATGTCAATATGCACTACCTGAGATTTATGAGGATAACCAAGGCACAATGGGACTATCAAAGAATCCTGTAACTACACAAAGGTGCAAGCATATTGACATAAAGTACCACTTTGTGAGATCTACTGTAAATAATGTGTTGGAAAGCCTGTTTACGCCCCTGCAGGCGAACGGTGAAACTGCAGGCTGATGTCAGTTGAGTGAGCAGCACTGCGTTGTGACGTCCGTTTTAATAGATGCGGACATTTATTGATTATTTTCTTCATTCTGTCTGGTTTGTGCATTCGTGAGGAAATGTGAGTAATGTAAATGTGGAATTGTTGTGTGACACCATGCAGGAAATATATGTGTTAGTTTATCTGTCTAGTTTAACTATTTAGTGCAAAATTGGCAGGAGTTGTCACGAACGCCTTATTTTCTTTCTCCACAGCATACTCGTTAAGATTTGCCGTTTATATGCAATAACACCAGTTTATATAACACTTTGTGTGTGCGTTGAGTGTAAATATGTTAAAGTTAACACAATAATATAGTCTAAGAGGTTATTGTGAAGGATAATTTCAGTTTTTGTACTCTTTAGAATATGTGTATTTATCACCTAGTGATTTATTAAACTTTCCATGGCTATAGTTAACTTGTAACCTTGGTAACAACTACAGTTAATATTTTTTGTGCACTGTAAACTTATTGCTGCTTTTTTTATTTCAATTAGTAATTAAGCTAACCACTGTTGATTTCTATCACATCCATAATTATTAGTATAGCTCCTTTATCATTGGCATTGATTACACTGTAGCTTCCATTGATCTTTTACTGTATTTATTTTCACTTCTTGTAGACCACAAACAGTGTTGGGGGTAACGAGTTACAAAGTAACGGATTACAGTAACGATATTACTTTTTTGGGTAACGAAGTAAAGTAACGCATTACAAAAAAAAATTCGGTAACTACACTACTTTACTAGACTATATGAACGCGCTTTCCTGCGTTACCCAAGCGGTGTTTACCTGTGTGTAAAGTTCTGATCTGTTTAAGTGGTGCGTGCATGCGTGCTGCCTGTGTGTGTGCTTGCCTAGGCACTGTTGCCATAGAGATCGATTTGAGTGACATAGCTGCTGGTGTGAAGGGGGGAATATATACGGTCTGTGAGATGGAGACGAAGACAGGTGA
>JACXGM010038046.1:0-10934 GCA_016801145.1 Umbra pygmaea
GGTTTCCTACTTTGATGATTTTGTTCAGGCACTCGTCGGCCACCATCCTGACATCTGACTCTCTGTCGTCGCTGCACAGCAGAAACATCTCCATGGCGATGCCCAGGAGCTTCTGGAACTCTGGAGAAGTTCTGATCCCACAGTTATAAAGAGAGTAGACAGTCACTGCATGCGTGCAAGCACACACACACACACACGCACACGCACGAGCACACGCAAGCACACACACACACACGTACAGAGACACACATGCATGCACAAGCACACACACACACTTTGTATGTGTCATGTCTCAGGGCGAAATGACCTATGAAAAATAAATCTGCAAAATATTACATTGTTAACAATGGGAGTGGTTGTATGTTCTGGTTTACCATCCAAACATAGACCGTATATAGTACTGGACGTAAACATGTGTGACGTCACCCATTGGTTTGTGAAGATGTGTTTTAAGGCGCCAAGGTTCGCCGTTACAAGCGCAGACATCTTGGTTGCGGATGTGACGATTTTCAACGAGAGGCGGTATCTGACTGTGATGTTAGCTGAGAGTTGGCAACGCTGCTTACGCTCTACATTACGTTACACACTTTCACTGGCACAGTCAATGTCAATCACATCATAGCCACTCCCTATAACAACACCTGCTTTATCACCGATTTAAAAATCAACCAAACCATAATTAAAAAAATTTACATAATTCTGTATGGCAGAAGACTTAAAACTAGTTATTAAGAGCATATATTCATTATGAAAATGCTTACTGAGGTAATAAATCAATTGAAGTGGTTGACAGTCTCATAGACTATGTACTTTATGTAAAGAAAACACAGATTATTTTTTTCCTAATTTAATTCAGGCCAGTAATTAGACCAGTAATTAGTAATTTCTCAGTAATTAGTGAGAAATAAAGTTAACGTGGAACCCTGAAGGACATCCCCTGGAGCTACCTAGGGTAAGGTGCTTTGCACCAGTGCACAACTACATTCGGCCCACTCAGGAATTGAACTAGCATCCTTCCGATTAAAAGTCTGGCTCCCTAACCACTGAGCTGCTTGACACCAGATCCCTGGTCCTGGTGGATGGAACACTGAAGCAATGCTCTAAGATTCTCCCACCTGGGCTCGGAACACAGCAGATCAAACACTGTCACCACGAAACAGAGTTAACAGTCAATCCTTTGGTTCAAAGACTAAGACTGGATCACATCACATATTGAAAGCTACTATCGTGTAACCACACACTGCCGACTAGCTAGCCATTTTACATGTGCTGCAGGGCTTACCTCAGAGACTGAGCAATGATGTTCTCACATATGGTCAGGCAGTGCGTGACTCTGTCCTTTTTGGTGGTAGCCAACTCCTTCTTCCTACAAAGGGAGAGAAGCATAAGGAGTTTACCTTAACAGTACATGCAGCGATAATCAACACGGTTTTACAGAACATCTCTTTATATTAAAGATACTGTATGCAATGTTTGTAAAAGTGGCATTTTCTATCCCAAAGGGGGCTACTGAGAACTGTTTACTCTCTCGTCAGAACCTCTCATTTTCAAATCTGAAATGTACCATGTAATCAAAACCTAAATGAGGTATAATAGTGATTCTGCATTTTATTAATATTGCACCCAATTAAAAAATCCATTGTTAAACAAATATTTTGACAATCGCAAATGACCCAGGCTGCAGGCTTAAGGTGGAAAGAAAACCAGGAAGAAGATAATGTAGACAATTGTGTTTTTTGTTATATCTGTGTTTTTTACCTGTGTTCTAATTTAAAAAAAATAAGGTGTGTACTCAGTGCTCTACATTCTAAAAACAAAAGGTTCTAAATAGCACTAAAAGTGGTTCATTGCTTGTAATCATAGGGGAACCACTTTAAGTGCTATATAGCACCTACCTTTAAAAATGGTGCTATGTAGAACCATAAGAGGTTCAATATAACACCTTAACCACCGCTGAAGAACCGCTGAAGAACCAAACTGGGCTTAACAGGTTCTTTAAATTGTTATGGTGCTATATTCCACTACTAGTTCTTTAGCAGTTCTTCAGCGGTTCTTTGAGGTGCTTAAGGTGGTATATGGCACCTCTTATGGTTCTACATGGCACCATTTTTAAAGATAGGGGAACCACTTTAAGTGCTATATAGAACCTATGATTACAAGCCATGAACCACTTTTAGTGCTATTTAGAACCTTTTGTTTTTAGAGTGAAAAATGCAGGAAATTGTCCTAAAGAATGATGTTTGTTACAATCTAGCTCCCTAAAAAGTTCTAATTAAGGTTAAGTAATAAAATCTCAAGGAAATTGTAGTGATTGTTCTCGATTGACAGTGTTGATCAAAAACTAGTGTTAGGAAAAAAAATACAAGCGCTGGACCTGTCAATATTCATTAAGTAATAAGGATTTAATTTTGTTCCAATTTCGTCATACTTGTTTCCATAATAATTTGTTTATCATAGCTGAAACTCACAATTAAACTGAGGATTTGTAAATGCATTTTTGAATGCCAGTTAAGCCAGTATACGTATTCTGTGCATTATTGAACCATTAGAGCGCTTCAGTGGATTTATGATGTTCCATCACTCACTCGCATATTATTTATAATTTAATACAAAGCATAAGCAAGTAAAAATCAATTAAAAATTCAAGCAAGTGCACACTTGCGCGTAGTTTATACACCAAAACAAAAACTCTCATAGCTGTAGTATATCTGCTATTTTCATTAATTGATGGTAAGTGTACAAACTACAAAAACAATAATTCAATGCAGAACTGAACAAGCCAATAGTAGCCTAGGTGAGTGTGATTAGAAATGCACAGGCCATCTTGGTCACACAGCCTCTAACCAGCACTGCTCCAATGAAAATCACATCTTTACTTTCTTTGGATTCCAGCGCATTTCAGACATATTGCAGAATGATTTGTTTTGTTTTTACTAAATGGTTAAGGAGTGCAATATATTAACAATGGATTAAGCCCTTTTTACAATGAAGTGGCAGACAACCCAAGGTTTCCCAGCCGAACAAAAGCATCACACTGCCTCCACAGTGGACAGGGGTCAGCATGGGCGCCCTGAGTGGTCTGTGGCTACACAACCCCATACGCAACAGACTGCGATGCACTGTGTGTTCTGACACCTTTCCATCAGAACCAGCATTAACCTTTTCAGTAACTTGAGCTACAGTAACTCGTCTGTTAGATTGGACCACACGGGCCAGCCTGTGTTCCCCACGTGCATCAATGGGCCTTGGCCACCCATGACCCTGTCGCCGGTTCACCACTTTTCCTTCCATGGACCACTTTTGATAGGTACTGACCACTGCAGACCGGGAACACCCCACAAGAGCTGCAGTTACTCTGACCCAGTCGTCTAGCCATCACAATTTGGCCCTTGTCAAAGACGCTCAAATCGTTACACTTGCCCATTTTTCCTGCTTCTAACACAAATCCTGAGGACACAAAGTTCACTTGCTGCCTAATGGATCCCACCCACTGACAGGTGCCATGATAACAAGATTTTCAGTGTTATTCACTTCACCCGACCGGTGTATATTTTAAGCATATTTTCTTATTATTGGGGGGTTCACATTACCTGCCTATAACATTTGGGGTGACCCCTGCTCCTACACCCTTGATTACATTTGAATCAGAAATCATTTCTTTGTGTTAGATTTTTCTGTTTTAATACCTGAAAGCTGCACTGTGTGAAATTTTGCGCGGTACAGTAAAAAAAAATATTTCAGTGACCAAGCTGTAGAACCTGTATTTTATAACATTAAAAAGAAAAACAGTTTAGATGGGACAATGATTTCCTACACTAAAATAAGCTGGACTTATTTTGTCATTTGAACAGGAATTGCAAAGGAGACATAACGAGTTGTGCTTTCCCAATTTTTGCCAATTGGCACACGCCAGTCAATCTTTGATATAAATTATGCAGTTTAAAATAACACAAAATGTTACGTATTTGAAGCAATACTAGGTGTGAGTGTATGTATTAGGGTGAGTAGGTGTGTATTGAAGGGATAAAGCAGTGAATGTTTAATAAAAGGAAAATAAGGCAGGGGATTCTGTCACACTAAAAAACATTTGAAAACTGAAGTATGTTTCACAGTGCTACAACAACAATAATTCCTACTTAGTGTGTTGCTACATTTTTTAACTTGGGTGCAGAAAAAAAAGCCAGCGTACTAGAGCCCTGTGACTAGAGCCCTGTGACTAGAGCCCTGTGACTAGAGCCCTGTGACTAGAGCCCTGTGACTAAGAACACATTATTAATTTGCATAAAACCACTGGTAGAAATCTGGGTTAACAATAGGGATATAAATACTTATTATTCTGTGTTGGCTCTTGGATTAGAGACAAGCCCAAACTCCAGACCAATAGTATGTCATGCCATTCCTATTGGGATACAGCATGTGTCTGGGTGACAGACAGTACAACGGCAGACTTCCTGATGGAGCAACAGTACTGTGAGTAGGATGAGGGTGTGACGTAAGAGCGACAAAAGTAAGACGGATTGCACTGCATGCCTATTGCAGGTGGAACATTAACGTGCTTGTTGAAATTCATTTCACCCAAACACAGAGATTATCAAACGTCCAGCAGAGGAAAAATAGCAATCTGCACTCTGTATATGAGAATACGTATACGTTTTCATGTACACGGCAGTTTGATTCGTGTATCAAGACTTAGTTTAATCCCCGTTCTGAGCATACTGTACTCAGCTACAAGAAATCGAAACGAAAACGAGTTGACTTGCGCATGTTCAACTCAGATAGCTAAGGCTCAGACCGTCTTAGTATTCTTGTGTTCCTACTGTACTGTAGCATGTGTTTACACCTACCACCTAGCATATACTGTACAGCTCTGTAGGTACTGTAGGTGTGTTGCTGTTTATGTTATGTCATACAGCCTCACGTCGAAGTGAGACGTTGACAACTAGCTCACTAGCATCGACGTTAGCTGTAAATAAGGTTATGTATGTTCAACACGAGCTGAGTGCATATTATAGACAGCTCCCATTTATATGCGCTCATAGCATCTATCCAGTTCACCAATGCGCCATCTCACAACACAGTTTCCATAGCCACTGTCTGTAGCTAGCTAGCTATTAAACGTCAACTTACTGTTTTTGAACCAGCTCCTCTGCCGTTTGAGGTCCTTGTTGTTGCTGGAATGATTTAAGAGACTCAAAGGCCTTCATCAGTTTATCCATGGTAGCCATTTTAAACGCAGCGTCTACCTACGCTGGCTAATAATATTTACAAACTATCGTTAGCTTAATCTAGCTAGCTTGCCGTTAGCTAGGCAGTTACAGTCGTTATTTGGGGGGGCAAAGCCGTGCGCGAGGGGAAGCCAACGGTCGGTAGTGCGCCGAGCGTGTGAACCACTGCTCGCGACAACTACTGCCGCATCTCCGCCGTTGCTTTCGACGTCAGACGATAGGATATTGCTGTGAAATATCCTCAGTAAATGAATGGACCTTTGGCTGATGTACCGTCCACACTCAAAGCCATCTTTGGTGCACCCTGACAGACTCACAAGGAAGTGAGAGCTCTGTGACAGCTGGGGAGGGTGGGACAACTGGACATTGGCAACCAATCAGAAGTAGAATTTGCTGTGATTGCTAGTTTCTAGTGCAAGTAAGAGTTGGAAACGGCTTTTTGTTGTTGAGCGTCACGAGTGCTGAAATCCTGCGCGAAGATGCGATAGTTTGTGATCTCAGAACTATATATCATATGCACGGTTTGTTATCTATCCTTCTAATGGCAATCCCTACAGTGACTTCTCTTGAGTCGGGAGAAAACCCCAGCTTCCTTTCAAGTCATCATGTGATTCGGGCTCGTGTCGACTCTGGGGAAACGAGGGTGAGGTAGTGGTTTTAAAATACATTGGGTAAAGCCTGCAGTCACGAGTCTACATTCGCACACATAAAAAAATTCAACAATCCATCTCAGATTTGGAAACTGTTTTAAATTACCCCTCTGATTAAACACTGGCCCCATCTTGGCCCCACCTTGGCCCCCCAGTAACATTTGTCTAGAACCACCACTGATCCTAGATCTGAATGAATGAACTAATTGTATGAAATTATTTTGTCTTTACATAGTTGAATGTGCTGACAACAAATTCACACAAAAATTATCAATGGAATTCAAATTTATCAACCCATGGAGGTCTGGATATGGAGTCACACTCAAAAAAGTGGAAAACCACACTACAGGCTGATCCAACTTTGATGTAATGTCCTTAAAACAAGTCAAAATGAGGCTCAGTAGTGTGTGTGGCCTCCATGTGCCTGTATGACCTCCCTACAACGCCTGGGCAGGCTCCTGATGAGGTGTCGGATGGTCTCCTGAGGGATGTCCTCCCAGACCTGGACTAAAGCATTCTCCAACTCCTGGACAGTCTGTGTGCAATGTGGCGTTGGTGGATAAAGCGAGACATGATGTGCTCAATCAGATTCAGGTCTGGGGAACGGGCGGGCCAGTCCATAGCATCAATGCCTTCCTCTCGCAGGAACTGCTGACACTCAATCCACATGAGGTCTAGCGTTGTCTTGCATTAGGAGGAACCCAGGGTCAACCGCACCAGCATATGGTCTTACAAGGGGTCTGAGGATCTCATCTCGGTACCTAATGGCAGTCAGGCTACCTCTGGCGAGCACATGGAGGGCTGTGCGGCCCCCCAAAAAAATGCCACCCCACACCATTACTGACCCACCGCCAAACCGGTCATGCTGGACGATGTTGCAAGCAGCAGAACGTTCTCCACGGCATTTCCAGACTCTGTCACGTCTGTCACATGTACTCAGTGTGAACCTGCTTTCATCTGTGAAGAGCACAGGGTGCCAGTGGCGAATTTGCCAATCTTGATATTCTCTGGCAAATGCCAAACATCCTACACAGTGTTGGGCTGTAAGCAGAATCCCCACCTGTGGACGTCGGGCCATCATACCACCCTCATGGAGTCTGTTTCTGACCATTTGAGTGGACACATGCACATTTGTGGCCTGCTGGAGATCATTTTGCAGGGCTCTGGCAGTGCTCCTCCTGCTCCTCCTTGCACAAAGGCGGAGGTAGCGGTCCTGCTGCTGGGTTGTTGCCCTCCTACGGCCTCCTTCACGTCTCCTGATGTACTGGCCTGTCACCTGGTAGCACCTACATGCTCTGGACACTACGCTGACAGACACAGCAAACCTTCTTGCCACAGCTGGCATTGATGTGCCATCCTGGATGAGCTGCACTACCTGAGCCATTTGTGTGGGTTGTAGATTCTGTCTCATGCTACCACTAGAGTGAAAGCACCGCCAGCATTCAAAAGTGACCAAAACATCAGCCAGGAAGCATAGGAACTTAGAAGTGGTCTGTGGTCACCACCTGCAGAACCACTCGTTTATTGGGGGTGTCTTGCTAATTGCCTATAATTTCCACCTGTTGTCTGTTCCATTTGCACAACAGCATGTGAAATTGATTGTTAATCAGTGTTGCTTCCTGAGTGGATAGTGTTATTTCACAGAAATGTGATTGACTTTGAGTTACATTGTGTTGTTTAAGTGTTCCCTTTATTGTTTTGAGCAGTGTACATGTTAAGAGATTGATTCTTGCATTGTTTATAATACTGTATAATGCATAGTGATTATCAACTAGGGATAATTGGAATATAATTTTACCTTCTCTCTTTGCCACAAGATATAGCATATGTCCATAAAATATTAATTGTTTGTTATTGCAATGGCTTTTGTACTCAAAACAAATAAGTAGCTAAAAGACATAACCAAATCAGTGAAAGAATAAAGACTGACAAAATAAAACAGTGAGTCAGAGGTTGTTTTTTATACAAACGGCAGTGTATTATCTCATAATAATTACAAATGTCAGAAGATATGATACAGTAACACCCAGTGATACAACTTTTACAAGAAATACATTGACTGCAGTGGTTGAACAATATGACTGTACAACTACAAAAAAGAAAAGAAAACAAATCTGTATCCCAAATGGTACCCTTGTCCTGGTAATGTGCACAACTTTTGATTAGAGGCCTATAGGTTCCCTAGGAACCCTGGTCCAAAGTAGTGCACTATATGGAGAATAGAGCCATTTGGGGTGAATAATCCCACCACCAACCCTGGGAAAAATTAAAATAAAGGATAACCGGTCACTTTGTGATAATAAAGTTCTTGTCCCTTTGAATACGGTGTCATTGGCACTGAAAAGTCATTTAAGTAACAGACAACGAACCGGCAATACCAATAACCCATAACATGCTTGAGTAATAAAAAACATACTTTCTTTTTAAAACAGGCATTAAAATGCACTTTGTGCAGACATTCAAAACTGTTTTTATTACATATTTTGGAGCTGCAGGTTCCTTTATAGCAAAGTGTGGGACCAGCCATTGAAAAGGAAAGAAGGTAAAAAAATAAAATGGAGAACTAAGTTTTACAGTTTGCCTTTAAGTTTAAGAAAGACCTGGAGGTTTTCCATCCCGACCCAAGGAAAACTACTGGGCCCTAGTCTAGAGGCTAATGACAAAGGCCCAGGGTGGTCAGGAGTCACACTGGCGTTCCACAGTACACTTGCAGCTCAAGGCTTGTGTCATATGTGTCAGTTAAAACCTTCAGTTTAAATCACATTTGTCATAATTGGCATTATGTTCACAGACACTTCCTGTAGCCATCGCTTGTGTCCCAAATGAAGTGATATCCCCTATATACAGCACTACTTTTAACAGCTTTTTCCCCTATACCTCTGGGTAAAGTAGTCAACTATACTAGGAAGGGGGTGCCCTTTGTGACAGACACATTGACTCAACATCTCAGTAAAACAAAATGTTTCACAGCGTTACAGGGCTGGATGCCAAACCTTTCCTTCATACCAAATGTGTTTGTGTTGTGTGTGTTTCTGTGTGTGAGAAGCGCTTTGAAGTACATACTTTACAGGGTTTCTTGAGGCAAAGAGTGTTTTGGACAGACAGGCGAGGTGGGTTTTGTGACGTGTCTGACATAAAGAAATACAACATATAGAAAAGTCAACCAGGAGCCAGCCGCCAGAGTTAGCAATGTACTGTACTGTACTGTAAAATGTTCCTGTTTCTAGAATGGAATTTAACAGAATGAGTGGATCATTGTGAATACTAACAGTTAGGGTGTTTTAAGCATATGTAACAGACATAATGTTGTTTTCTAACAGACGAGTTGTAGCTGCATCTTTAATAACCTTTCAGTGTAGAATCTGATTAACTGCAGTCTTTTGTATGTAAAAACATTAAATGGAATCATGACCCTTTGAGAAATATCAACATTTACATTCTGTCCTTTGTTCAACATTGTAATTAATACTAATTGATGATGTCACAAATGAGAGAAAAACACAAAGCATCCACTGTCATTATATCCTTACAAATCCTTGAAATGTTTGAAGGAAGCGATAGGGCAACAAAACACAATATGCACTCATAACAAAGCAAAAATGTTCACAGCATTAAAAAGGCTTCTGTGTGGGGATTCTGGGTTAGATTTTAATTGTGTATATATGACGTGTGTCTAAATGACACAAAAAACAAAGAGAACAGCCCCAAAACCCCTCAGTTCCTGTTTGATACCGGTAATGACAAGGTTATAAAATTAACAGAACACCACTCAATCTGGACAATTAGGCCTTGCCTCCTAAATGACACCCTAGTCTCCGCCCTTCAGGCCGGGGCCCTTGAGCCCTATGAAAGATATGACCAATGGGCCCTTGTCAAAACGAGGGCACTTCAGAGGGAATAGCATCAAAAAGAAATGCACAAAAGGTGATTCTGCAAGTGTTCTCCTGTACATTGGTGATTAATATTTAGAGCCACGAATAACATAATGACATTCCTATGAGTGCCATCAACAGGACTTTGTAGTATACCTTGTATGTAATCAAACTCTATATGTATTCTAGTGTTGGCTCTTAAAAATGCATCACAAATGGCAACCAAAAACAAATTTAGTGCCCTCATTTTGACCAAGAAGTGTACTAACTAGCAGTTAGGATGCCATTTCTCATAACCTCAGCCAAATTCAGTTTATAGTCACAGGACAGATTCTCAACGGTTTGCATCTCTCAGATTCAGAGGGGTTAGGTTAAAAGTGGAAGTGACATTTCAGGCTGACTTTTAGTTAAATGACAGCCTCTTTCGCTCTGTCACTAAGTGGAATGTTGTTTCCAAGTGAGGGGACGGTTGATGTGTTACCATGACTAGGAGTGCCATGTGTGCGTTGACTACAACAAGCGGAAAAGGGAACACTCATCATTAAAGGCAAATTGAAACAATTACTATTATATGACAAGAGATCTGGTAAGAGACACATTCTGAATCAGCCTTTACTCCGCCCACACGTTCCAAAAGGAACCACAAACAGTCCAAAATCAAAAAGAACACGCCTACATTCTATCAGCTTAACAAGGACCAGTGTAATCTGGAACTAGAATCAAATCTGCATGAGCACGTGAGCCGACATGCCGACTACTAGAATGTTCATTTCAGGAAGTGGATGTATTCTAAGGGAAGTTAACCGGAGAGACGTATGAGGTTGACAGGGATACATCTGTATTTGTTAAAGATGACTAAAGCTGTGGCATCTCATTAGCCAGATTTATAATCTGTTGGTGCCTGATCACACCACCTTACACATTTAGATCCTTTTCAGAGCAATTTACAAGAACAATTAGAGTTAACGGGCTTGCTCAAATGCACAACATACATTTATAAGCTTTCAACTTCTGTATTTTAACTAGTAACGTTTTGGTTAATGGTCCAATATTAACAACATTATAGGCTCTGATAAGGCTAACAAGTAGTGATGAAAAGCAAGACCAGACCTTTACAAACCATACTGTCAATAAACAGGGTGTAGGGGCTATGGTGTTAGAGCTATGGAGTAGGGGCTATGGTGTTA
>JACXGM010038047.1:0-10934 GCA_016801145.1 Umbra pygmaea
TGTAGTGGATGCTCCCACAGACAGGTTAGATGTAGTGGATGCTCCCACAGACAGGTTAGATGTAGTGGATGCTCCCACAGACAGGGCAGCAGCAGTGATGTTGGTCTGTGGTAGTTGTAGTTCACCATTGCGTTGTCCAGATTCTTTACCTTCTGGTTGTGGGGACTTTCATGTTTTGTCATGTACTGAATGGGGGTCATCCTGGAATAGATTTCAGCATCTTTAAATTAAGTGTTTAGGAACAGGGTGTCACACACTGCCTCTGAAACTATATCATTTTCTTACTCTTGATCTGTCAAAAGTCAAAAATCAAGGCTGTTTATAATTTAATGTTAATCATTTTTGTCAGGCCAATACACGAGTGATCACATCGGGTCAACAGAAAGCCTCCAAAATTGTGACTGCTCGCATCACGGCACGCTCCGACCTCCGTGCTCCCAGCTCTGGACGTGTTTCCAGCAACCTCCAGGTCATGGGTGTAGCTCCACCCATGAGTTCCGTTATCGTGGAGCGCCACCACCCAGTCACGCAGGTAAAACCAAATTTGTGCTTCAGTTTATTCAGGGGAAACTCAAAACCAGCTATAATTCACAAGTGTGCCCTGATAATTCTTGAAATGGAAAACGTAACTCACAGAAACATTTAAATCTTTAAAGTGGTAGGATAATGGCAATAGATAAAAAAAGATATATACATTTATCAACAGAATCTACCTGCAGTCTTCTAAACTCTAAAAACAAAATTCTTAATCTCTACCTGCAGTTCTTTCCACGTCTGTGGGGCATAGTAACAGTTTTAGCAAGCCTTAGTAACCACCCTAGCTGTATCCAGCATTCACCAGTCATTTGTTCTCCTTGTGTAATAGATTGCTTTAACCTTGATGAGGTCTCTGTTCTCCAGCTCACGGTGGGTCAGGCCACAGCAGCCAAGTACCCCCGCTCCTCCTCTCAGCCAGGCCAGGGCCCCTCCAGCAGCAAGGGTTCCTCCAGACCACACTCAGCCCACCACATACACTCTATCAAAGTGGTGGACTAAACACACACCTATGTAGAACCATATACCACTGGAACATTACACATGTACACCATGTTTACATGCTATTACAACACAGTTTTGGACATGACCAAGCCGATCTACCTGCACATTTCATTCAGTATGTTACTGTACACCTCTCTCTTTTATATACACACACACACACACACACACACACACACACACACACACACACACACACACATACCGATCAGCCATAACATCATGAACACCTTCCTAATATTGTGTAGTTCCCCCTTTTGCCATCAAAACAGCAGCCCCATATGCAACAAACTGTGTTCTGACACCTTTATATCAGAACCAGCATGAACTCTTTTAGCAATTTGAGCTACAGGAGCTCGTCTGTTGGATCGCACCACACTGCAGACAGGGAACACCTTAAAAGAGCTGCAGTTTTGGAGATTCTCTGACCCAGTTGTCTAGGAAGCACAATTTGGCACTTGTGAAAATCGCTCAAATCCTTACGCTTGCCCATTTTTCCTGCTTCTTCATTTTGTCTACAAAGTTAATGTGTTAGAAGCAGGAAAAATGGACGAAATGAAGAAGACCAAATGAAGAGGCAGGAAAAATGGGCAATTGTAAGGATTTGAGCGACTTTCACAAGTGCCAAATTGTGCTTGCTAGACAACTGGGTCAGAGCATCTCCAAAACTGCAGCTCTTGTGGGGTGTTCCCAGTTTTAAGTGGTCAGTACCTATCAGAAGTGGTCCAAGGAAGGAAAAGCATCATGGCTGGCCAAGGCTCATTGATGCACGTGGAGAGTGAAGGCTGGCCTGTGTGGTCCGATCCAACAGACGAGCTCCTGTAGCTCAAATTGCTGAAAAGTTAATGCTGGTTATGATAGAAATGTATGAGATCACACAGTACATTGCAGTTTGTTGCGTACGGGGCTGCAGTTTTTGCTGCAAAAGGAGGACCTACACAATATTAGACAGGTGATCATAATGTTATGGCTGATCGGTGTATATAAAACCAATGCTGTACGATCACTATTAAGGACCGGAACAATTTTTGTTACAAGTACACTTAGGATTACAGAAAAATATTATTCAAACATATTAAATAAATCTGATAAAACTATGGAATGAAAAGTAGAATGGCAATGGAAGGAACTGTCTTTTTATAGAACATTTGATAATCACATTTTTAATTATAGTCTTAATTATAATTTTAATAATCAGAATGACTGAACTTCTTATTTCTTTGTATTTTTATTTTTTTAATTATGGAAAGTCAAGTCTTGTCTATTTTGTGTGAAATAACATTGAAAATAGTATTTCTGTTGATGTGGTGAAGTTCAGGATTTCTCAAAGCCATATGTTAATGTTTAAACAAACAGCTGCACTATGAATGTTTACTGTGAATTGATGGACATGAATAAAACACAACTTACAGAACAATAGAAGACCATTTACTAAATTGATATAAATTAAATGTACATTACTAATACAGATCCTTTGAAAAAGAGCCATACGCAAGAACCAGACACATTTTACTTAGGAAATGACAGAATCTCACTGACTGTTACAAGCATACAAGTAGACATGTCTCTTTCTGTCTCCAAACATTATGAAATGATGCATTTCTTCATGTCTGCTTCATCTGCCTGAATCCTTATTTTATCTGTGAAACAACAACAAATATACATTTACATCATGTTTTCAAGACAAATGTACTATATTTCTGTAAGTTAAGGACACCATACCTGCTAAAGGCTTCTTGCCCACGGCGAGCAGGCCCTCATACAGCTCTTTAGCCGGACATCTCTGGTCCAGCTCCAACCCATGGAGCCAAATCAACAGCATTCTGTTTCCATGGTCTTGGTAGCTTCGCTGTCCTAAAACACAGCAAACATAAAAAGAATGTGTTCTCCGTCCATTAACCTGCTCAAAATGAGGGTTACATTAACACAGCCATTGTACTGTAGTTGTTGATTTCTTTGCTAAGTGATCTTGTTTTTTTTAGAAGACTACCAAATCACTTTACCAAGAATGAATGCATGTACCAGCGGCATAGATTCCTGTTTTTCACTGCTGGTTTGCTTCTAAAGCTAAACAGGGTCGGGCCTGGTTAGTCTCTGAATGGGAGACCAGTGCTGCTGTAAGTGTTGTTGAAGGGCCAGTAGGGGGAACTCTTCCCTCTGGTCTAAATATCATTCCCAATGCCCCAGTGCAGTCTGCCCTGCGTAGGGTGCCGTCTTTCGGATGGGACGTTGAACTGGTGTCCTGACTCTCTGTGATCACTAAAGATCCCAAGGCACTATTCGTAAGAGTAAGGATGTTAACCCCGGTGTCCTGGACACATTTCCAATCTGGCCCTCATAACATCATGACAACCTAATCATCCCTATCTCTCAATTGGCTCATTCATTCTCCTCCTTCTCCCCAGGCCATTGCTGCAAATGATGAAATGTTCTCAGTTAACTTGCCTGGTAAAATAAAGGTAAAACAATGTATATGTAAGAGGTCTCCATGCTGAATTGGTAATAACATAGTCCTCATCTATTCTGATACGCCTGTGAATGAGCCAGTAGTGCATTATTACCTGTCCACTGCTTCTCAATGGCGGCCACCTGCTGCTCAGTAAAGTTCCAGTGAAGCGCCAGACTCTTCCAGTCGCCTGGCTTCAGTAGACGGTAGGCCAGGTGCCAGGCTGTGGCTCTGATCTGTTTGCTTTCTGCACGATGGTCCAATTTAAACTTCAGTGGAGACTGGCTGTGAAGGTTCTCATTAAGTTCAGTGTTGGCCTGGAAGGGTAATCACATTTGATCCTGAGAAAGGCCAACGTCACACTCAGAGCACAGAGCCGTGTTCCTGACTGGTCTGTGTTTATTGAATGCCAGAGCCACTTGTTCAGGCTATCACAAAGTGTTAGATTTGAAAGAAATGCTTCATCAAATTGACACTGAAATTGGTAATGAACCAATGAAGGTCTGTAAATAATTTTTCCACAGCCAGGGTAATGATATTAGTTAAATTCTACTAGAGTGTTGACATTTGGAAATGAGTAATATTTGATTAATGGAACCGTTTATATCTAGCTCCCAAACAGTGAATGGATTAGCAGATTATTACAACAACATGCAGTAAATATTATTACTCTCATTGATTATTATCATTTACTGCATTTTATTTTTTTTAAATACACATACAGTTGTGGTAAAAATATTTGAGAATGGCACAAATACACATTTTCACAGTCTGCTGCCTCATTGTTGATGATGGCAATTTGCCTATACTCCAAAATGACATGAAGAGTGATCAGATGAATTGCAAAGTCCCTTTTTGCCATGAAAATTAACTTAATCCAAAACAAACATTTGCACTACATTTCAGCCCTGCCACAAAAGGACCAGCTGCCATCATGTCAGTGATTGTCTCATTAACACAGGTACGAGTGTTGTTTAGGAAAAGGCTGGAGATCACTCTGTCATGCTGATTAAGTTAGAATAACAGACTGGAAGCTTTAAAAGGAGGGTGGTGCTTGAAATCATTGTTCTTTCTCTGTCAACCATGGTTACCTGCAAGGGAACGTGCTGTCATCATTGCTTTAGACAAAAATGCTTCACAGGCAAGGATATTGCCGCTAGTAAGCTTGAACCTAAATCAACTATTTATTGGATCATCAAGAACTTCAAGGAGAGAGGTTCAATTGTTGTGAAGAAGGTGTCCCAGCGCCCAAGGACGTCCAGCAAGCGCCAGGACAGTCTCTTAAATTTGATTCAGCTGCCGGATCGGGGCACCACCAGTGCTGAGCTTGCTCAGGAATGGCAGCAGGCAGGTGTGAGTGCATCTGCATGCACAGTGAGGCGCAGACGTTAGGAGGAATGCCTTGTGTAAAGGGCAGCAAAGAAGCCACTTCTCTAGGAAAAATATCAGGGACAGACTGATGTTCTGCAAAAGGTACAGGGATTGGAATGCTGAAGACTGGGGTAAAGTAATTTTCTCTGATGCATCCACTTTCCGATTGTTTGGGCCATCCGGAAAACATCTTGTCTGGACAAGACAAGGTGAGCGCTACCATCATGTGTTGCTTCTCAGCCAAGGGAGTGGGCTCACTCACAATTTTGCCTTAAAAACACAGACATGAATAAAGAATGGTACCAACACATCCCCCAAGAGCAACTTCTCCCAACCATCCAAAAACAGTTTGGTGACAACCAATGCATTTTCCAGCATGATGGAGCACCAAAAGTGATAACTAAGTGGCTCAGGGAACAAAACATTAAAATGTGGGGTCCATGGCCAGGAAACTCCCCAGACCTTAATCCCATTGAGAACTTGTGGATGATACTCAGGAGGCAGGTGGACAAACAACAACTCACAAATTCTGACAAACTCCAAGCATTGGTCATGCAAGAATGAGCTGCCATCAGTCAGGATGTGGCCCAGAAGTTAATTGACAGCATGCCAGGGTGGATTGCAGAGGTCTTGAAAACAAGGCTCAACACTACAAATATTGACTCTGCATAAACTACATGTAGTTGTCAATAAAAGCCTTTGACACTTATGGAATAATTGTAATTATGCTTTCAGTGTACCATAGTAACTACTGACAAAAAGATCTAAGAACACTGAAGCAGCAAACTTTGTGGAGACCAATGCATGTGTAATTCTCAGAACTGTTGACCACGACTGTACAGTCACCAATAGCAGCAAATGTTCTACATACAGAAACACATGTTCTGCTCAGATTCAACCAGATGCATCTAATCGTCACACAAATCCAAAAAGTGTGACATTCTTGACTGGCCAAAACATAACAGCCCTGGATGAAACAGGGACTGAAGATGTGAGCAGGACAGCCTTCAGGACCTCATGCAAAGGATAAGCAGTTACTGTAATTACTCATTTATTGTAGCTAATGATAATCTGTCCAAATTCCTTTGGTACCCTAAACATAGTGGAAGGAGGTACACAGCTGCTGTAATTTCTAAATGGTTTATTTGATATGGATGAAAAGCCTGTATATCCTGTATATCAATGAAATCTATATTATTGATATATTAGTAATTGACTGTATATATTACCATCCTCCACAGGAAATCTATAACAATAATGTGTTTGTAATTTACTGTATATATTACCATCCTCCATCTGAAATATTTATAATATTAATATGCTGGTAATTTACTGTATATATATACACTGCTCAAAAAAATAAAGGGAACACTAAGATAACACATCCTAGAGCTGAATAAATGAACTAATCATATGAAATACTTTCGTCTTTACATAGTTGAATGTGCTGACAACAAAATCACACAAAAATAATAAATGAAAATCAAATTTATCAACCCATGGAGGTCTGGATATGGAGTCACACTCGAAATCAAAGTGGAAAACCACACTACAGGCTGATCCAAGTTTGACATAATGTCCTTAAAACAAGTCAAAATGAGGCTCAGTAGTGTGTGTGGCATCCGTCCCCAGATGACCTCCCTACAATGCCTGGGCATGCTCCTGATGAGGTGGCGGATGATCTCCTGAGGGATATCCTCCCAGACCTGGACTAAATCATCCGCCAAATCCTGGTCAGTCTGCGGTGCAATGTGGCATTGGTAGATGGAGCAAGACATGATGTCCCAGATGTGCTCAATCGGATTCAGGTCTAGGGAACGGGCGGGCCAGTCCAGAGCATCAATGCCTTCCTCTTGCAGGAACTGCTGACACACTCCAGCCACATGAGGTCTAGCATTGTCTTGCATTAGGAGGAACCCAGGGCAAACCGCACCAGCATATGATCTCACAAGGGATCCTAGAATCTCATATTGGTACCTAATGGCAGTCAGGCTACCTCTGGCGAGCACATGGAGGGCTGTGCAGCCCCCCGAAGAAATGCCACACCATCACTGACCCACTGCCAAACCGGTCATGCTGGAGGATGTTGCAGGCAGCAGAACGTTCTCCTTGGCATCTCCAGACTCTCACATCTGTCACATGTGCTCAGTGTGAACCTGCTTTCATCTGTGAAGAGCACAGGGCGCCAGTGGCAAATTTGCCAATCTTGGAGTTCCCTGGCAAATGCCAAGTTTCCTGCACGGTGTTGAGCTGTAAGCACAACCCCCACGTGTGGACGTCGGGCCCTCATACCACCCTCATGGAGTCTGTTTCTGACCGTTTGAGTGGACACATGCACATTTGTGGCCTGCTAGAGGTCATTTTGTAGGGCTATGGCAGTGCTCCTCCTTGCACAAAGGCAGAGGTAGCGGTCCTGCAGAACCACTCCTTTAGTGGTAATTTCCTATAATTTCCACCTGTTGTCTGTTCCATTTGCACAACAGCATGTGAAATTGATTGTCAATCAGTGCTTCCTGAGTGGACAGTGTGATTTCACAGAAGTGTGATTGATTTGGAGTTACATTGTGTTGTTTAAGTGTTCCCTTTATTTTTTTTTAGCAGTGTATATTACCCTTGTCCATGCGAAATATCTATATTATTATGCTAGCAATTTACTGTATACATTACTCTCCTCCATGTGAAATATCTATATTATTAATGTTAGTAATTTATTGTATATATTACCCTTCTCCATGTGAAATATCTTTAATATTAATATGTTAGTAATTTACTGTATATATTACATTCCACATGAAATATCTATATTATTGATATATTAGAAATTTACTGTATATATTACCCTCCACATGAAATATCTATAATATTAATATGTTAGTAATTTACTATATATATTACCCTCCACATAAAATTTCTATATTATTGATATATTAGAGATTTACTGTATATGTTACCCTCCACATGAAATATCTATATTATTGCTGTATTAGTAATTGACTGTATATATTACCCTCCTCCATGTGAAATGTATATATTAATATGTTACCCTCCTCCATGTGAAATATCTTTCTGCCTTGATGATCATGTCCACAATGATGACTTCTCCAGCTCGTGCTGCCACTTCTAGGGCCGTCTTTCCCTGCTGCTCGTAACAAAGCAGACAACATTTACAGTTTTGTTTTGCCTGTGACAGTATAAGCACATTAGGAATTACACTAGTCCTGGGTATCTCACCTGGTCCTGCACTGTTAGGTCAATCCCGGCTTTCAGAAGCATCTCAACAATGTCGACTCTGGCCAGCTCTGCTGCCATATGTAGAACAGTCTGGCCCCTCTAGTGGGAATAGGAGCTCAAGATATGACTTGCCCTCACCCTAGGATCAGATGACCACACCCATAACCTCCAGTTCTCTAAATGGCTCCCTAAACCCTTTGTTGTGCATGAGACACTGGTTTAAAAGCAGCTGTAATTATGATATATTAGTTATGAATGATAGTGAACATGCATTGTTGCATCTTGTGTTCAGGTCCAACTACCTGCTCTTGAAGCAAAAAAATCCCTCTGCTAAATTTTTACTATTTTTCTGTCCAATAAAATGTAAAATGCCTAAAATTCACAAGTGTAACAGCAGCTAACATTGATGTAGTATGTGTCATTCATACTTGGTCAGTGACGTTGGCGTTACAGCCAGCCGCCAGCAGTGTGTGGATGACAGGGATGTGACAGTTTTTCACTGCCAGGTAGAGAGGAGCCAGCTGCTGCTGCCAACAGAGACGTACCCAACAAGGACCGTTAGATAGAAATGTTATTTTATGTCAGGTCACCGTGTAATTACACATATAAAAAGTTAGTTTTATTTGTCATTAACTGAGTATCACCTGGTTTTGTACATCCATCTGTGTGGAGTTTTCAATTAGGAGTTTCACCAATGATGTCTGTCCCTTCTCTGTGACAGGGTGTAGAGCATTGCTTCCGGTCTAAGAGAGTAGACATTTCCATGTCCAAAGTCCAGGTCTAATACTGTAGTAAAATGAATGTTTAGTGTGGTTTGCTGGCTTACCAGGGTGACAATGTTTGGGTCACAGCCTGCCTCCAGTAGAGCCTGGACACATTCCTCATGGAGAGCTTCCGCCGCCTGGTACAAAGCCGTCTCCCCAGCCTGCCACACATACACTACCTCATCAGCTACTGTACTGTGTAGCCACTGGGAACAATCAAACGTATTGGTATTGAAAAAGGTCAAGATAATGTTTACAGTGGAACTCTACCATATTGATTTCATCACGGGTGTCAAAGTTGTTCAGCAGTAGCTGCACTGCATCAACGTGGCCATACATGGCAGCCAAATGCAGAGGTGTGTTCCCATTCTAACATTGAAAGAGGAAAAGCTGTATTTTAGGAGGGGAGTGAGACTATTTACAGATGGGGGAGAAACTCTAGTAGGAAAAACAATGGAAAATTCACAACCTTCGACAGAGGTATTTTCAAGGTAAAAATAAATTGAATAGTAAACACCCACTGACAGACGCGGATTAATAATGCACAGGCTTGCCTAGGCTGCAGCCTAGGGGCCCCACGTGTGCAGGGGCCTCGGATTGGCCAACCAAATTTTGTTTGTTTTAAATTTACTGCAGCACGAAACAAAAAAGACCCTAATAGTTTGTTTGCATTTGACGTCAAGTCACTGCGTTGCCATGTAGCGAAATACAGATGGAGGGCATGAAGTGATTTGCTACATTTAGGAAGCACTATAACAAACTAAAAAATGCCTATGTTTTGCGTCGTATATGGTTGTTCAAATCCATCAAACCGAGAAACCACAAGGAGTTTTTATTGTGTACCAAAGGTTGTTGTTCATAAGGGGGAAAAATGCCAGAAAAACGCCGGAAGAAATGGCTTGCAAACCTACGTCTACGGTCGGGAGTAATAGAATCGAAAATGCCCGTGTGTGCAGTGATCACTTCGTTAAGGGTGAGTTAACACAACTTATGTGGCTATGTTTGTGTTAGGTACCAGTTGTATTTTGCTTGGTTCATCCGTGCACTGGCGATAGTTTTAAAACAATAAATAGAACAAGCAATACGTACTAACAGCTAACAGTTAAATACAGGCGAAATTATCTAAAGCATCTGTACCTACTGTGCCACTGGGCAAACTACGGCCCGCGGGCCAGATGCGGCCCGCCGGGCGTTTTTACCCTCCACAGTCTCCCGCGATTGTATCGCGATTATCTCGCGAACCATATATGCCAGCAACTAACGCTTGGTAGCGTTGGAAAGATGAAGATCAGCCGAAAAGAATGAGTGTTCATCCATGTGAGTTTATGAGAGCCGGAGCTATCGTGCCTCGAAGTCGGTCATGCTATTTTTACTTTTGCCTTTTTTACTAAACACATTACAGACAGGAAGTAGGATGTGAAAATGACAAAATAGCAATGCTGCAATGATGTAGGACATCATCCTGCACAATACTAACATGGTACCAATATGGTTGGAAAGAGGGGGTTCCGCTGATAAAATATTGCCAATGCAAATAATAAGGAGTGGTTTGTCCATGTGGTTTAATGACAGCCGGAGATATCGCGTCACAAAGTTGGGTACTTTTCACTGACTATATTTGGTAAACTAAAAACATTACAGTCAAACAGGGAAATAGTGCAACAAAAGTAGGATCCGCATGTAACTGTTTGGGGGGCGGTGTCAATTTAATTAACTAACATTTCCTATTTTTCATGCATTGCTATAAAATGCGGCCCTTCACTTGGTTTCAAAAGCTCAATGTGGCTCTCAAGCAAAAATAATTGCCCACATCTGATTTAGACCTACAAAGAGCTATTCCTTAACATTGGCAACACAACAGTTGTGGTGTAAAGAACAAAACCAAAGCTTCCACACGTCAACATTGTGCACAAATTAAAATTCAATATGCAATGCAAGCTCTAGGTTATGTTACAATAGAAAATCCATTGACCCAATACTTTGACTAAAGGAAAGAACAATTTGCTGCATGTCATCCCTTCTCTCCCTCACTCCCGCATTTAGTGGCTCTCTTCAGCTGTTCCTACGAAGTTATGAACAATTCTGAA
>JACXGM010038048.1:0-10934 GCA_016801145.1 Umbra pygmaea
GTGCGGGGTTCGGCGAACGCTGCTGACCGGTAATGCCTCGTGCGCGCGCACGCACGCGCACACACTCACGCACGCACACACACTCTGAGGCTGACGCGCGAGGCTCGAAACGTTTCGCCGCTTTCGGTGAACGTGGGACAATTTGACCCGAAGGACATGGGACGTGTACAGAAAGGGAAGGACAACACAAGGGTTAAGCTCGGCTTGGCTCAGGGTTATAAATGTAACTGCTCCCCTAAAGCCTCACAAGTGCAAACTGAAATCCGAAAGGTGGCATAACTCTAACAAGATCACTATTAAGAGAAACATCCCTGCAGAACTAAACTCTCTTCTGCTATGCTTAGAAGAGGTCAAAGCATGGTTAGCCCAAAATTTCCTCTTTCTAAACGAAGAGAAGACTGATGTTATTGTTTTTGGCCCAAATGAAAATTCACAGCACCTAATTCCTGTGCTAGAGAGCTTATCAGCTTTTACGTCGGCTAGAGTACTGCAAATTCTTTAAATTGCGGTATATCAAGTCACCAAATCGCCCGTCTTCAATTAGTCCAAAACGCTGCGGCCAGACTCATCCACAAACTTTGGAAATATGACGATATCTCTGATTCTCAAACCTTTACACTGGCTGCCAATTCGAGAGAGAATCGATTTAAACATTTTTCTCCTTGTTTTTAAATCTCTACATAACCTAGCCCCGGTCTATCTCTCTCAACTTGTCCATCCTTACACTTCGTCCCGAAGCCTAAGATCTGTTGATCAGGCTTTATTGGTAGTCCCTCACGCTAGACTCAAGCACAGAGGAGAGCATGCATTTGCGGTAGCAGGCCCACGACTCTGGAACTCCATGCCTCCAGAGATTAGAACGACCCCTTCCGAAGACTCTGTCTTCAAGTCTTTATTAAACACCCACCTGTTCTCATCAGCATACTAACCTCCCTTTCTAGCTGAGTTTTTATTTTTAGCTTACGTTTGACACTGTTTTCATACTTCAGTTCTCTACAGTTATTTCATTCTGATTATGTCCTGCTACTCCTGTCCTTAGGCTGCCTTTCATTTGTGTTACTGTGTTTTTTATTACTTTATTTTTTAGATGTATTACTTTTCTGCAAAGCACTTTGGTCAGCCTAGTGGCTGTTGTAAATGTGCTATACAAATAAAATGAACTTGAACTTCTGTGGAACAGAGCACAACACAGCCTCCCTGCTGTGCCTTTTTGGCGCACTGGCAAATCCAAGTTTGCAGCAATGTACTCTGGTCGATGAGGTCTAGTATGGTCAGGATTAGGTGGGGCCAGATCTGTGGGAGTGAACAGGAGTATTCCAGAGTCAGCAAACTCCTCAATGAATTGGCGTCTGAAGGCCAGGTGGGTCAAAGGGGTCTATCCTTGACTCTTAGCCAGATGCTGATGAAGGAGGAAAGCGTTCACCACAGCAGTGTCGATAAAGTGGTAAAAGACTGTCTTGTACCACCTCATAGTCTTGTGGAGAACATTGTAGGAGCCTATCAGGGCATCTGATAGGTCCACACCTCCCATACTTGTGTTGTAGTCCTTCACAGCTGCTGGAATGGGGAAATTCCTCCGGGTTCATGCCCCTGTAGCGTCCTTCACCCACCTGCTGACATGGTCACCACTAGGGTTCGACCAATATGGATTTTTTTGTGCCGATACAGATTCCAATTTTTTTTTCCATCGGTCTTGGCCGATGACCGATACGGACTGCCTATTTTCTTGAGCCGATATTTGGAGCCGATACTGCTTTTGCTCCCTCAAATTACATCATAGAAATGAAACGATGATAACAAATATTAAACGTCTCAATTAAAAAAAATGTTAACAAAAAATACTGTCTTTCCTAAGATGAGGAAAATGTAAACAGCAATAGGGTACTGAACAAAAACAACTGAAAAATAATTGTGCATAATATGCACATTTCCCCACTTCTTTACCCCACACACCACTCAATGAAAGTTCTTATCACTCACAGTTTAGGAGCTGCATGTTATAATGGAGGAAACAGAGACTGCCATGGTTTCAAATGTTCTACATAAAATAAAGAGCATGTCTAATGCCTATATGCTGCCTAATATGCAAAGACAACACACTAGTAGGTCTAAACAAAAATGTAAAATTTGCCAGATTTGGCAACCAAAGAACATAAATCAGCAGAGGAAAATAACGTTGATGTCAGATGCACATTAACAAACAAATTGTTAAAGTTTATTTTCTAAACTGCATAAATCTTAAAAGGTATACATATTCAACCACATATAAAACATAACAAAAAAAAATTAAAGCTCTGATGTGGCGCAGCACTCTCATATTTCGCTGTGATGCGTGTGTCCCTTTGAGTGAGACAGACACATGCGGACACACACACAAAATTCAGTTTGGTAGCTGACGCTGACTGAAAAACTCAACCACCATTGAACTGGATTGATGATAATAACGTCAGCAAACGGCTCTAAACACAAGTAAGGCACACACGGTGCACTTATGTCTGGTACATGATAAACGTTAACACAAATTAATATTCAACTACATATAAAACATATCTCTCATCAAAGCAATTCTTGAGGGGGGGGGGCTGCACCCTGATATCAATAACTCCGCCCAGCTCTAAGTAGGGAGAGAGGGAGACACCAACCTCAGCCTGGTGTTTGCTGAATAAAACAACATCTGCATTACATATTCCTATGACCAGTGTTAGTAACAGCTACCTAATGCATACAGATAGCATACAACTTAACTATTTGCATCTCCCTAAATACAATGGCAATAATTTCTTTGGTAGACGAGGCATTCGGCATTCACATTTTTCATTGGATCCGCAAAACTTACTTAGCTATAGTTGCAAGCACATTTAGAGCAACGTGTTTCCACTTTCAAAGTGTATGGCAATATTTCAGCTAAGTCAAAGATGCATTGAAAGTTTTTAAAATTTACTGTTGTCATGAAGAGCAGGATACAGAACTCTGCTAGTGTGGAAGGGGCAGTACATGGTCTGCACGTGAACTGCAGCATCTCCAGCAAAACAGAGCTGCCTGTGTGGACGCCTGTCTGTAAATAATGCCGGAAAAATCGGTGAAAGCAGCAGCCCAAAATATCGTCATATAAATGCTAATATCAGCCCAAAATATTGTCCGGTCAATCACTAGTCACCACTAAAATCTTTGGATGGTGGAACACATGGTCACCTATCTAGTGTCCATCCACTTCCCAAAAAGCAATTTGCCATTGTGAATCCATCTGATGGCACCTCTATCCACTCTCCTAGGCATGTTATTGCTTTGAGTCTTTGGAAATCCAATCATGTTTGTACGTATGGTTCCAATGTAGGAGAACATGTCCTTTATTAAAATTGGCTTCCACTCTTCCTTCTCTGCCTATTTTATTAGGCGCTGTGATTTTTGGTGTTAGACACCAAAACATCTAGAACAGTTGAAGAACAGCTGGAACAACTGCAGGGCACTGTAGGAACAAGTCATGTCCAGTTGTGGTCCTGATTGCCTGTTCGGTCTGGAAGTTGGGGGTGGGGGTTGCACATCCTCCTCCAACACAAAATTACAACGTTCCTCTTTCTCAGTGGGGGGTGGGGCAGCTGGTGTGCTAGTAGACTTTCTCTGCTTCTTGACTGGCCGCTTCACACCTGTTGATGGCTGAATGGGTGTTGCATTTAGTTGCCAATATATGTTCTATACTCATCGCTGGGTGGTGCTAGACAACATAAAAAGAAACAGGAGATTCTAATGCTTCCAAGAGATATGTTTTTTGGGGATATAGACTGATATTACATCAATGTAATTGTACACAGTAGAATACCTTGCTTAATTTAAATGATGCCTTTTTTGTTTTAAAACAAATACATATCAGAAATATAGGAAAGCAAATAAATATTGTAGACTTATCTCCAATCAGAATGCGTCCCTGAATACTTTGTAAAAAATTGTAACTATTTACACAGTATATCAAAGTACAGTTTTACTTTGTGGGACAAAAATGGGTAACGAACAATGTTTTTAAGTCGTCATACAATACTGTACCCTCTGAAAGCCACTCCCTTAAAAAGATATATTTTTCACGGAAATTCCCACAGCACCGTGGTGTAATCGGTTGCGATTACAGTGACATTTTTTTAGTGTTGGGAGTTGCAAGTTCTAGATCCGCTTGTTTATAGAGGATGCATTCAAATTGTTGTTTTTTTTATTAATTATGATAACTAGTTAGCTATATAAACTCCCATTATCTGGTTATTTAGGTTTTATTATAATGACTGTATTTAAGATTATTTTAATTTAGCAACATAGGCCTATGCTTACAAATGTATACTGTAGGTAATTAAATATGTATTTTTATCTGTCAGACTGAGATCATGAAAAGTGACACTTTTAATCTCCCCTCGGCCAGACCCTGCTCTGATTGTCATGGTTTGGTGGATGGATGATAAAGAGAAGAAGACTCAGGCGGCAGATGGTGGATGGAAACGCTGGTTGATTTATTCATTTACAGTAATCTGGGAAGAGCAGGCAAGTTGCAGGGTACAGCCTAGTCGAATGCTTACGAGTAAAAAGAGATATAGCCTACGTGCTCTTAACAGTGGCACAGGCCGCTAATGGCTAACTCTTAAAAATATTCCTGTTATGCACGGGGTAGCGAATATGAATAACATATACAAACACTTGAGCATCAAACAGCGAACTAAGGCAACTCACTTCTCACAATGTCCATACAGTAGCTTCTAAACCCTCGTCTGAATAATCCACAGCACAAACACTGACAGTATACAATGATTGACACCTCTTCCCCAGTTTGGCTTGCTTATAAAGAAACAAACCTCCTAACTCTACCTAGTCAGCCTAACACAGCTGTATCCACTCACTTATTCAATTACCAGCGTACCCTAACCTAATCTAAACTGAGGGAGAGGTGTCATTGAACTTAAAGGCACAGATACGTAATTATGAACTGAAACACCATGCATTGCAATGAATAATGATAACTAAAATGGGTACAATTTCTGGGGAGTTCTTGCCGCCAATTGTAGTTTCCAGAGTGGGAGGAGTAACTGTGTGGTGGGGTTGGAAATGTTTTGGTAAAATATTAGTAAGATTATTATAGTGCTAACATGATGCTAGCATGATTAATATGTTACTAGCATGTTTTAGGAAGACACCAGCATGACTAGTATGATACTAATACACACTATTACACACTATTACAACAATTTTACACACTACTACAATACTAGTACACACTATTACAATACTAGTACACACTATTACAATACTAGTACACACTATTACAATACTATTACACACTATTAAAACACTATTACAGACTACTACAACACTATTACACATTAATACAATAATATTACACACAATTACAATACTATTACACACTATTACAATACTATTACACACTACTACAATACTATTACACACTATTCCAACACTATTACAATACTATTATACACTATTACAATACTATTATAACACTATTACCCACTATTATAACACTATAACAACACTTACCCCCTATTACAACATTAATACACACTATTACACACAGTTACAATAGTATTACACATTAGTACACACTATTACAATAATATTACACACTATTACACACTATTACAATACTATTTACACATTACACACAGTTACAATAGTATTACACACTATTACACACATTATTACAATACTATTACATACTTTTACACACTATTACAACACTTACACACTATTACAACACTTACACACTATTACAACACTATTACACACTATTACTACACTATTCCACACTACTACAATACTATTACACACTATTACAATAATATTACACACTATTACACACTAATACCATACTATTTACACATTACACACAGTAACAATAGTATTACACACTATTACACACTATTATACACTATTACAATACTAGTACACACTATTACAACCCTATTACACACTATTCCACACTATTACAATACTATTACACACTAATACCATACTATTTACACATTACACACAGTTACAATAGTATTACACACTATTATACACTATTACAATACTAGTACACACTACTACACACTGTTACAACACTATTACACACTATTACTCACAGTTACAATAGTATTCCACACTATTACAACACTATGACACACTATTGCAACACTATTACACACTATCACAACACTATTACACTTTTGTACAACACAATGACACCCTTGTACAACACAGTTACACACTATTGCAACAGTATTACACACTACTATAACCCTATTACACACTATTACACACTTACACATTATTACAATACTGTTACACACTATTACTACACTATTACTACACTATTACTACACTATTACTACACTATTACAACACTATTACAACACTATTACTCACAGTTACAATAGTATTGCACACTATTACAGTAGTATTCCACACCATTACAATAGTATTCCACACTATTACAACCCTACTACACACAACTACACACTGTTACAACACTATTACTCACAGTTACAATAGTATTCCACACTATTACAACACTATGACACACTATTACAACACTATTACACACTATCGCAACACTATTACACACTATTGCAACACTATTACACACTATTGCAACACTATTACACACTTGTACAACACAATTACACACTATTGCAACAGTATTACACACTACTATAACCCTATTACACATTATTACAATACTATTACACACATTTACACACTATTACAACACTATTACACACTACTACAATACTATTACAATAATATTACACACTATTACAATACTATTTACACACTATTACAATACTATTTACACACTATTACTCACAGTTACAATAGTATTCCACACTATTACAACACTATGATACACTATTACAACACAATTACACACTATTGCAACAGTGTTATACACTACTACAACCCTATTAGACACTATTATACAACATTACAATACTATTACACACTTTTACACACTACTACTATTACAACACTATTACAACACTATTACAACACTATTACAACACTATTACAACACTATTACAACACTATTACAAACTACTTTAGTACTATTACACACTATTACACACTACTACACACTACTACAGTACTATTACACACTATTACATACTACTACAACATTTTTACACACTAATACAATACTATTACACACTATTGCAACACTATAACAACACCGTTACAACACTATTACACACCGTTACAACACTATTACACACTATACACTGTTACAACACTATTACTCACAGTTACAATAGTATTCCACACTATTACAACACTACGATACACTATTACAACCCTATTACACACTATTACACACAGTTACAATAGTTTTACACACTATTACAACACTATTCCACACTATTACAACATTATTACACACTATTACACACTATTACACAATATTACAACCCTATTACTCACTAATACACACTGTTAAAACACTATTACAATAGTATTCCACACTATTACAACACTATGACTAGGGTTGGGTATCGTTTGGATTTTAACGATTCCGATGCCGAACCGGTACTTT
Source organism: Umbra pygmaea (assembly GCA_016801145.1). Lineage (NCBI taxonomy): Eukaryota > Metazoa > Chordata > Actinopteri > Esociformes > Umbridae > Umbra > Umbra pygmaea. Next base: position 7,565 of record JACXGM010038048.1, read on the forward strand.
TAAAATGATTCCAATTCCTAAACCGATTCTTGAAAACCGGAAAAAATTAAAAAAAATTAAAGAAAGGCTCTTATAGAGGCTCTTAAATTTAACAATATTTATTATTAAATTTAAAATTATTTAAATTTAACAATATATTAATGTTTTAAATTACTTAAATATATAATAATTAAACCTAAGTCACCGAACATACAACTACAGTAATAGTGTTTTTACCAAAATATTAGAATGATTAGCATGATGCTAGCATGTTTTTATTAAGATATTAACATGATTAGTATGATACAAGAATGATGCTAGCATGTTTTTAGCAAGGTATTAGCATGATTAACATGATGCTAGCATGTTTTTATGAAGATATTAGCATGATTAGCATGATGGTAGCATAATGCTAGCATGTTTTTAGCAAGACATTAGTAAATTTAGTAAGATGGTAGCATGTTTTCAGTAGCAATGTACAATAAACGTTAATTATTTATTAGATCATAAATGCTTACATTCATGGTGCAGTGTTTTGTAAGCTGAACTAACTATGGGGGTATCAAGGTTAGGTGGATGGTAGTGGTAAATAACAAGCTTGCTAGTGCTAAAAATAGCTGATCAGCTATGATTGGTAAAGTGAGTTTCCCAAGGTTATCCATTGTGTTTTAGGAAGGATCGTTATAAAGAAATAGATGCGGTGGCCAGTTGAACAAATTCCGTTGCTACAGCTAGTGGGCTAGGGGACAGCAGTCGACCGAAGCAGCAGAGCATCGGATGTGCAGCCTTCGGTGCTGAAGACATGTCGCATCGTTGAGCACAACTCAATGTTGGCATGTTGTTAACTACTCACGGTACGCTGCGCTCACTGTATTTGTAAAATATTAATGACAAGCAAAGTGAGTGTCTGACTACGTCTTCCCACCGCCATTTTGTTCAATCTTGTTGATGCAGTTCCCCTGCAAACCAGGAGCGGTGTTACATCCATTATCCATTCAAATTAATGGGGAAATTAATCACCTAAATGTGGAAATAAAAAAACTAAACTATAGATTGATTTCAAACTTACAAGTGCGTCGCACAATATTTGGACAAATAAGGTCCAATTGGAAGAAAATTGCTTGCAATATGGCGTTCCTGAACGAGTTCCAAATTTGGCTAAAATAATAATAATTTAAAAATTTCCGATAGTAATATTTTGCTTGGACTTCGTTCGATCAAAATAATTACCAATAAATATTGGTTGTAAAAGTATATGTTGTTATTATTTTTATATTTTCCTGCTGTGATTCCTTTTAAACAAGTTAGCATGAAGTTATGCTTCTGGTAAAGAGTAAATCTGTTTATAAAAACTATTTGGTAGCTATTTAAAGACAATGACTGCTTGATGATCACCCACTGGGGAAGGTGGAGAATCAAGCTGTATGTTCGTGATTCTCTCCATGTAGATGAAAATGCAGGAGAGATAAATAGCATTGTGATGTAAGTCGGAACCCTCGGGAATGCCCTGAAGAACAAGTCGCTTACATGATGTATATTGTTGCCTTCCATTGCCTAGCATCCACTGACGTATATTGTTCAAGACGAGAGATCTACTGTAGTTCACTAAGCGATATCTCTAAGTCATGGGAAAATAGTCTGGTGATGTTTTTAAGGGAGCCCATGTTGTAGAATTTCGCCAGTTTCAGAGTCTGACTGTACTGTATGTTTGTGATTCCCCCCATGAAATCAGTGGAATGCAATCACCTTATTAGGTAGGATTGTTTATGTAATTATTCCAATTACAATATACAATTTGGATGTCTAAACAGACTGGGAAAAAAGTATTTGCTTTCACAGGGATTAGTACTCAAAACTTACTACACGCAACCGACCACTACTAACGCCATCAACCTTAACTGCTACACCATATCGGTTGGAAGGTTTCTGTGAAAAAAAATCTACTTGTGTTTTGAGAGAATGGCTTCCAGAGCTATGACAACTTACTGTATATATGTTAATAAAACTACGTTGTTGGACAATTTTGTCCCGCAAAGTGAACCTGTACTCTGATATACTGTACAGTACTGTATAAATAGTTACAACTTTTCACAAAGGATTCAGGAATGCAGAAGTCTATGATATTTCTTCACTTTCTTAAAACCGTTTTAAAACAAACATGGCTTTATTTAAATTAAGAAAGGTATTATACTATGTATAGTAATACAATTACATTTATTTAATATCAGTCTCTGTCCCAAAGAAAACATATCCCTAGGAGGGATTAGAACTGCAATCTCCTGTTTTTTTAAGTGGTTTAGCACCACCCAGCGATGAGTATAGAACATTTATTGGCAACTAAATGCACTGATTGGGGACCCGGTATGAACGGCACAACTTTATTGGCTGACATCTGTATATAAACGTATTATTATTATTCTTAGTCTCAAATTTCATTTAGTCAGGTCTAAAAAAGGTTTTACCCTCATTCATTTCCAGAAACGCTGGCCGCAGAAAGAAAAAGTATAGAGTTGTAGACTACAAAGTGAAGTCATGAATATTGAGTGTTGATATTAATTAGGAAATAAAGTTCATTTTGCGTTGCACACTGACACTTTTTAAGGTGCAACAGTAACAAAATCAGCAGAATGCTGCCTCCAGAACATTGATTCGGTGTGTTTTAGTTCTCGCTGGGGGATATTGGTGTTGGTATGTACGTGGCTAAGCCTATGTGTGGAAAATGGGAAAGCGTACTTTTAACGAGACATCGTTAGATCACAGCGATTTCCGTTGTTGGTAACAAGCGGTACCCAGCTCTCTCTCTTGCTCGCACTCTCTCTCTCAGATAGCTAGGTGCTATTTATCTATTTAACATGGATTATCTGATGTGTGTGTTACATGTGCTGGAGTAGCCTATTCAATCTCTACTAGGCAATTCATATGGTGTTTTAAAATCTAAATTAATATGAGATGAAATCTACTTTCTTTGAGGGCAAGTTTGTTTAAGTCTATTTTCATTTCGATCCTAAGGTTTTGGGCATTTGGCACGTTTTTGCGTATAAAAACGTACTAATGTGATTGCTTCTGTAAATTTAATTAATGCTTTTTCAATGACTGAAGTCATTGAAATAAAATTGATTTTTTTCAGAATTTCTTTGATTTAATTATTTTTTGGTAATGCATCGTGTAGGTCTTAAATTTCAATCTTTATGGTCTTAACTACTTAGGGAGCACTCTCCCGCCACAGGGAGATTTCTGCCCCCCACCACCCCCAAAAACTGGTTCACAAGTCCTATTGCTAGGTTATATATACATGTTATATATCTACAGAAAGCTTAGACACTTAGGAATGTAGCAAATGTCACCATTCTACAGTAGTTATAAGAAAATAATAACTTCCCCTCATAATGTG